>JABACO010000024.1:1443410-1463816 GCA_013339895.1 Ephydatia muelleri
GTGTACATGTAGCAACGTACCTTGCAACTATGAGTGTGGCCTAATAGAACTAAGGGTGTGGCCTCATGCAGCTAGGGGTGTGGCCTCATGTAGCTAGGGGAGTGGCCTCATGCCACTAGGGGCAGGTCTAATGCAACTAGGGGTGTGGCCTAACGTTCTTGTCCCCTTAAACAGAGGAAGGTCCTGGAAGCCGTGGCAGCCACAGCCAAAGTGAACTCCTTGTGGGTATCAAACCAATCCTCTCCCTACGAGGACTACATTTCCTGGAGGTACATAGCCACGCCCACGGGGGTCATGAGGATCTACCCAGGGGTACAGCTGGCATCGAAGGACGCCACCACCATCAAGTCAGCGTGGTAGGTGGGAGGGGCTGCTGCCAATGACATACACAAAGTGTTGACTATAGGATATTGGTGGTCTGGGGACTGTGTTATTAGAAGTAGTGCTTTGCATGTGCCAATGGATCAGGAGGTTTTATATTGAGGGGTGTGCCACATGGCTTTGAGAAAGATGTATCTTTGCATCCCTTTGAGTGTCTACTTTGGTTAGAACTCTCATTTTTGATTCCGAAAGTGTAGTGCTTATAGCATGAAATGCTCTAATTGGAGTGACCATCTAAACATACCAGAGGTGTTTTAGGTGCACACAAATGGTCTTCTGCTCACTCAACCACTAATAATATGTATGTAGCTCCAAGGCTAGCAAAGGTCGGTACAGCCACATCAGACACACTTCGTTCATTAGAAGTGGAAATGGAGCCGTGGAAATGACATGACCCCTCCTCCACACCTCCCCCTCTCCACCTCCTCCTCCTCCACACCTCCCCCCTCCACCTCCTCCACACTCCCCCTCCCTCCACTCTCCTCCCCATTCCTCCAGGTACAGACGAGCAGTGGCCAATATAGGGTGTTGGCTCTCTCCACTCCACACCCTGATGTCTTGGGCACAAGAAATGTCATCACTTTCAGTCAAGCCATTGTCTCCAAGAGGTAAGGTGTAGAGTGTGGGTGTGGTGAGGGTGTAGAGTGTGGGTGTGGTGAGGGTGTAGTGTGTGGTGAGGGTGTAGCTTGGGTATGGTGAGGGTGTAGTGTGGGGTGTGGTGAGGTGTGTGGGTATGGTGAGGGTGTAGAGTGTGGGTGTGCAGATAATGGTAAACAATGTAGGATATGGTTAATTAACCATGGCCGCTTACTGTTGCAGCTGCAATGAAGGTCCTCAAGACTACAACTGCAGTGTCTTGGCAGTGATGGGAATGGACATCACATATCCATCTCTTACTCGTCTGCTCAGGAACACTACACCTCTATGTCAAGATGGCTCCTACAGGTGTGTGGGTGTGGCAATGTGGGTGTGACCAGTGTGAAGCTCCTCCCACCAGGTGTATGATCATTGATGGGAATGGATATCTGATTGCTCACGAGAGTTTTGATGGAACTGGAAACGAGCAATATGTGCACATCAGTGAGAGGTGAGCTCTTAATTAAACACTATTTGCACCATTGGGTCTTGACCTTGTTATGGTCCTGTGCTTGTCAGGAGCCCCTTCTCAGCCAGGATATGCTCCTCAGTGGCTACTTGGAGAAATCCTACTGCTACAGCTTCCAGTATGATGACAATTTTACCAAGACCCAGAAGGAAGTACTCTTATGCAGTGACCAGCAGAGTGAGATGTTTGCTCTATTGTGGAACCCATCTTCTATGGGTCGTTTAAAATGTGTTAACATTGATTTTCTCTCTCCCACCGTCCTCTTTTTCTTCCCCCGGTCTTCCTCACCCCCCTCTCCCTCCTCCCCTCTTCCTCCCTCTCCCTCCCCTTTCCCGACCTCTCCCTCCCCCTCCCCTTCCCTCCTCCCCTCTCCCTTCCCTCCTCCCCTCTCCCTTCCCTCCTCCCCTCCTCCCTCCCTCCTCCCCTCTCCCTCCCCCTCTCCCTCCTCCCCCTCCTCCCTTCCCCTCTCCCCTCTCCCTCCTCCCCCTCTCCCCTCTCCCTCTTTCCTTCTCTTGCCTCTAGGTTCAAAATTCTCCATACCATCTACAAGGAGGCTACTCCACCTACTGCATCTTCTACTTGTGAGATTGAGCACACACACACATGCATACAACACACACACACACACACACACACAACACACACACACAAGGCAGATTACATTGTCCCTGGCAAAGTGTGCTGTCAAAAAGCTAAATTATAGTATCACTCCCATGTGCCTCCCCTTGTGTCTCAGATTGCTCCCATCAGCTTGACCAATGGCTACCTCATTGTGGTGGACCAGAAGAAAACTGATCTTTCCCTCTGTTCCAGGAGCATCTCCTGTACCTGCAATGTGGTAAGTGGGAGGGCTTCAAATGAGGCGAGAGAGTCTGTGTGGAAATGGAGGAGCTCAGTTGTGGGTGTGCCCATCCCTACAGGACTGGCCTTGCAGCAGTATTCCCAGAGACTGCACCTGCCCATGTTATGACGATATTCCTGCTGACAATTACAACCCTTGCCTAGAAACCTTCCAACATTTAGTGTGAGTTTATTTGACACCCGACCACTCTCCTCTCTCCTCCCTCCTCACCTCATCCCTCTCACTTCTTATCTCCTACTTTCCATCATGCCACACCCCTTCGTCATGGCCACACCCCTTCGTCACAACCGCACCCTCTCATCTAGGGCCAGCGTGTGTCCAGTGCCCTTCTTAAATGAAACCATTCCATGCTCTCCTCCCTTTCAAACACACTTCCCTCCTGCTCAGACTTGTCATGTGATCAGTACGGGTGAGTAAGTGGGTGGGGAAGAGTGTGGCTTTTGGTCGTGTTGATTGGCAAGGGTAGGTGTGGTCAGTTGGGCACACTGTACCGATAAGGGCTGTTCCAAAGAGCAATTCAAGTGACAAGATGTCATATTGCCTCTTGTCCACTGGCACACGTGATCATGTTCACACATCACACTCACACATCATGTTCACACATCACACTCACACATCATGTTCACACATCACACTCACACATCATGTTTCACACATCACACTCACACACCATGTTCACACATCACACTCACACACCATGTTCCACATCACACTCACACACCACCACACACTCACACACATGTAGTTCGGACTTTTCTAACTGCACTTGCTACGCTGACTGTCAGCTGTGTGCCGTGTCCTCATCAAGCAGAACTGCTGAGAAGAAATGTCTATCTGCCTGTCCTGTCCCAGTCACCACCATCACCACTACCACACTCACTACCCCTTTCCACACTCTCCCTCCCCTCCACCCTCCCACCTCACTACCACCATGGCAACTGTCCCGAGAAACACCATGGTCCTACAAGGAGCAGTTGATCACTCTGTCCACTTTAATCACTCCGTGGCCCCTCCCCCCCTCTTTATCGGCACACTCCGGACATGGCAGGACATCACCATTGTATGCACCACTATCGCCGTCATGGTCCTGGTATCCATGGTGATTGGCGGGATCCTGTACTGGCGGAGGAACAGCTTTCTTAAGCAGCGATTTCCAAGAACAGCACACCTCAAAATGGTCCCGAACCCGAGTGTAGTGCCACTCGACAGCGTGTCATGGGCGTGGTCAATGGTGTTATGATGTCATCCCACGTGCCCATGGGAGTAGAAGTGGCCTATCCACCAACGAGGAATCGGATGTGGGCATAGCTGCCAGCCCTAGTAGCTGTGTTGAACGTATGATAGCATTTCGGTCGAAAATCATTGCATTGAGCATGGTGTCGTCGAGCGTGATGTCATCGAGCAAGGAAGCATTGATCCATCCAATGCAGGTGGTGTTTGGTTCTGAGTGATTCATCACGTGAGGTCACTCGTGATGCAACCCCGCCCCCCTCCATAAATGTATTTGTCTCTTTTTGTATGTCAGGGTACTCATATGTTCAATGACATTCTGTTTCCAATCACGTAAACCTATAAGGTAGCATTATATGCTTCTTACAACGCACTGAGAAACGATCCCTAATAATAAAATATCACGTCATCAGGAGTGAAAGCGAAAGGAGGCAGGAACTGACAATGAGGTGAACTAACTGAGTCTTTTAAATGGCGGAGCTCCTTGAAGACTACTGGCCAGATGTCCGTGACTGTGTGAAATTGGGTCCGCAATATGATGCAAGAGAGCGTGCCATCTGTTCTAGATCATCCTTTATTATTGACCACATAACCCTTTCACTAAATGGATTATGAAGACAGCCAAATAGAGCTTGTGAACGTTCCTATTTTTAAGAACTGACCACCACAGTTAAGGTGATAGTCACCAAAACTAGATAGGTCATCCTTCCTTTGTCCCACACTTCCGGGCTTGTTTGTTACCATCGCTTCTTGTAGAACCTGTGCGGTTTAATACAACACAGAGGATTGCTACCTTTTAAAGGATGTATTATACATTTTCCAGCACACAATAGAAATGTAAACCTTGTGTTGAAATCTATGGCTTATTAAAAATTCAGCGCCTTACAACTCCATGACAGATACTCCGATTCTCAGTGTGTAAGAAATCAATGTGTAGAGGACATTTCAGACTTCTAGAGTTTTTTTTTTTTGGAAATCTTGAAAATCATGCGTTAGTCCTTTTCACCAAATAAATAAATGGACGTTATTGATTGGCGCGGGGATACTATAATCACATTTTGAATGGCCTTAGGGATTCCACTGTAGTATGTAAGTCATATTATTCTTCAGTAAATGATATCTCAGTTTCTTGTTTTTGATTACTCTGGACTGCTTGGAAGTATCTTGAGTGGATCCCGAATGGGATATTGTTCCTCAGTTGACGACACAGATAGACAGTCCTGATGAAGACCAGCTTCCTGATATGAACATGAGGTGATTTGACTCTGTATTTAAATTATACCAAACCGTACACAGCTACCAAAAGGCTTGGTACACTACAACACAATACTATTCCCTCCTAAGGTTTTTCTGAACGTCAAAAAGCAAAAAAAATACTTCTGAGGCTAAAGCTGTACACCAGAACGAAGAGTCAGAAGGTTATATAAAGGAGGTAATTGCATGCATCTCCAGAAAGCATAGTGTCCCTGCATGGTGAAGCTGCCTAGTGTCCCTGCATGGTGAAGCTGCCTAGTGTCCCTGTATGGTGAAGCTGCCTAGTGTCCCTGCATGGTGAAGCTGCCTAGTGTCCCTGTATGGTGAAGCTGCCTAGCGTCCCTGCATGGTGAAGCTGCCTAGTGTCCCTGCATGGTGAAGCTGCCAAGCTGCTTAGTGTCCCTGCATGGTGAAGCTGCCTAGTGTCCCTGCATGGTGAAGCTCCAACTGCCTAGTGTCCCTGCATGGTGAAGCTGCCTAGTCCCTGCATGGTGAAGCTGCCTAGTGTCCCTGCATGGTGAAGCTGCCTAGTGTCCCTGCATGGTGAAGCTGCCTAGTGTCCCTGCATGGTGAAGCTGCCTAGTGTCCCTGCATGGTGAAGCTGCCTAGTGTCCCTGCATGGTGAAGCTGCCTAGTGTCTCCTGCATGGTGAAGCTGCCTAGTGTCCCTGTGGTGAAGCTGCCTAGCGTCCCTGCATGGTGAAGCTGCCTAGTCCCTGTATGGTGAAGCTGCCTAGTGTCCCTGCATGGTGAAGCTGCCTAGTGTCCCTGCATGGTGAAGCTGCCAAGCTGCTAGTGTCCCTGCATGGTGAAGCTGCCTAGTGTCCCTGCATGGTGAAGCTGCCTAGTGTCCCTGCATGAAGCTGCCTAGTGTCCCTGCATGGTGAAGCTGCCTAGTGTCCCTGCATGGTGAAGCTGCCAAGCTGCCTAGTGTCCCTGCATGGTGAAGCTGCCTAGTCCCTGCATGGTGAAGCTGCCTAGTGTCCCTGCATGGTGAAGCTGCCAAGCTGCTAGTGTCCCTGCATGGTGAAGCTGCCTAGTGTCCCTGCATGGTGAAGCTGCCTAGTGTCCCTGCATGGTGAAGCTGCCTAGCGTCCCTGCATGGTGAAGCTGCCTAGTGTCCCTGCATGGTGAAGCTGCCTAGTGTCCCTGCATGGTGAAGCTGCCTAGTGTCCCTGCATGGTGAAGCTGCCTAGTGTCCCTGTATGGTGAAGCTGCCTAGTGTCCCTGCATGGTGAAGCTGCCTAGTGTCCCTGTGGTGAAGCTGCCTAGTGTCCCTGTATGGTGAAGCTGCCTAGTGTCCCTGCATGGTGAAGCTGCCTAGTGTCCCTGCATGGTGAAGCTGCCTAGTGTCCCTGTATGGTGAAGCTGCCTAGTGTCCCTGCATGGTGAAGCTGCCTAGTGTCCCTGCATGATGAAGCTGCCTAGTGTCCCTGCATGGTGAAGCTGCCTAGCGTCCCTGCATGGTGAAGCTGCCTAGTGTCCCTGCATGGTGAAGCTGCCTAGTGTCCCTGCATGGTGAAGCTGCCTAGTGTCCCTGTATGGTGAAGCTGCCTAGTGTCCCTGCATGGTGAAGCTGCCTAGTCCCTGCATGATGAAGCTGCCTAGTGTCCCTGCATGTGAAGCTGCCTAGCGTCCCTGCATGGTGAAGCTGCCTAGTGTCCCTGCATGGTGAAGCTGCCTAGTGTCCCTGCATGGTGAAGCTGCCAAGCTGCCTAGCGTCCCTGTATGGTGAAGCTGCCTAGTGTCCCTGCATGGTGAAGCTGCCTAGTGTCCCTGCATGGTGAAGCTGCCTAGTGTCCCTGTATGGTGAAGCTGCCTAGTGTCCCCTGCATGGTGAAGCTGCCTAGTGTCCCTGCATGGTGAAGCTGCCTAGTGTCCCTGTATGGTGAAGCTGCCTAGTGTCCCTGCATGGTGAAGCTGCCTAGTGTCCCTGCATGGTGAAGCTGCCTAGTGTCCCTGCATGGGTGAAAGCTGCCTAGTGTCCCTGTATGGTGAAGCTGCCTAGCGTCCCTGTCATGTGGAAGCTGCCTAGTGTCCCTGCATGGTGAAGCTGCCTAGTGTGCCCTGCAGTGGTGAAGCTGCCTAGTGTCCCTGCATGGTGAAGCTGCCTAGTGTCCCTGTATGGTGAAGCTGCCTAGTGTCCCTGCATGGTGAAGCTGCCTAGTGTCCCTGCATGGTGAATCCCTGCATGTGAGCTCATAGTGTCCCTGCATGGTGAAGCTGCCTAGTGTCCCTGTATGGTGAAGCTGCCTAGCGTCCCTGCATGGTGAAGCTGCCTAGTGTCCCTGCATGGTGAAGCTGCCTAGTGTCCCTGCATGGTGAAGCTGCCTAGTGTCCCTGCATGTGAAGCTGGCCTAGTGTCCCTGCATGGTGAAGCTGCCTAGTGTCCCTGTATGTGAAGCTGCCTAGCGTCCCTGCAATGGTGAAGCTGCCTAGTGTCCCTGCATGGTGAAGCTGCCTAGTGTCCCTGCATGGTGAAGCGGCCTAGTGTCCCTGCAGGTGAGAGCTGCCTAGTGTCCCTGTATGGTGAAGCTGCCTATGTCCCTGCATGGTGAAGCTGCCTAGTGTCCCTGCATGGTGAAGCTGCCTAGTGTCCCTGCATGGTGAAGCTGCCTAGTGTCCCCTGTATGGTGAAGCTGCCTAGCGTCCCTCATGGTGAAGCTGCCTAGTGTCCCTGCATGGTGAAGCTGCCTAGTGTCCCTGCATGGTGAAGCTGCCTAGTGTCCCGGCATGGTGAAGCTGCCTAGTGTCCCTGCATGGTGAAGCTGCCTAGTGTCCCTGCATGGTGAAGCTGGCCTAGCGTCCCTGCATGGTGAAGCTGCCTAGTGTCCTCTGCATGGTGAAGCTGCCAAGCTGCCTAGTGTCCCTGCATGGTGAAGCTGCCTAGTGTCCCTGCATGGTGAAGCTGCCTAGCGAGCTCATATTTTGGCAACAGCAAGTACAGGATTTTCCCTAATCTTCAGTGGTCAGGTTTGAAATGAATCAATGCCCAAAGCACTGCTGCTGATACTGCGATGATTTCAGAGATGTCAGATTTGTCGGCATGGCCAATAAATTATTTGATACACTAAACGTCCACAATTACGCACATGGATGTGAAGTTATTCAGAAGACAAGTAAATAAAGACATTCTCTATGAGAAAGTTGGTGGTATATAGGATTTGAAGACAAAAGTGGTGTAAAAAAGTAAGGAAACAAGGGTCTAACAATAAGGGAAAATTTAATACTCCTATATTTAGCACACGAATGACATAATATCCTAGGATGTTTTTGAAACTCACTATGGCTTGAAGATATCTTGTGAGTTGATTCACTGTATAATGGTAGTGTTACATGATTTTGGGAATTTCTCATCGAATCGAGACACACTGATTGGTAGGGGCCGCAAGAGGTTGTGTTCATGATAACCCAAATGTTGCTGAGTTCTCCGGCATAGGCACTCACGCACTCAGAGAGTAATGAATTCATTTGTCATGGTGTTGTTATAGGGACTGTCAGGTGCATGTCAATATACCTGACCAAAGCTTGGAGCAACTACCATATGACATTGATCAAAGGTACTTATGCATGAAACTGAGCAGCACCACTACATCAGGAAAGCCGGTATACTGGAGCCAAGGTTTAAACTTCCGTGGCCATGAAAGCACTGCAAGAAGACAGTGAATTTTATCTCCCTTCTGAAAACTGTGCTTTGGAGCAGAATGTCAATTGGTTGCTCAAAACCGGTTGTAACTATGAATGTGAGAGATGGCATCAATGCGCACATCAGTGATGAGGATCTACAAGTATGGAATTTATTCATACAAACCAGTGCTCAATGCAAGGCTTCACCAATTTTTTTTTTCAATGTATAGGTCATCACATCTTCAAGGCCATTCTCACTTTGTACCATTATTGATATAACTCCAATGACAGTGTCCAGTTCTGATAATGATGACCTGGCATATGCAGAAACAAATGTGATTCGCTATGTATATCTGGATATGTACCCAGAGCTCTTAACAAAAGAAGGCAGATCTAATGCCATGTCAGGATGACCTATTGGATAATGATCAAAATGAATCGTCTGACTGGACGCAAGCTATATATTGCGGAGACTCTTTTATCATTACAGCTGAGCATTTCCTTACCATGGAGCGAGAACGTGAGTTCGTTAGCAGTGACGAAAAGTTCTCTTCTTATCTTATAGCTTATGGTCAAATACTTGTATGAGTTCTCGCGCTCCGCTCGTGCCCGCATTAATTAGCAACTTTGATGGTTACGTCACCGATGCATCCCGTGATGCAATGTTTCCAAGCACGGTTGCTAGGTGATAATTAGGGGAGGTCGAGAAAGCCTTCTAGTAGCCCCTGTGGGTATAACGGATGCGTCTCAGAAGATGCACGTGTTTAGAAAAACAGTTATAGCGGCGGTACTGATCGCCCTGTTCCCGCCTCGAAGCTCTCTGGAATTGCAGGTGTCGTCATTCTCAGCAGCTGTTCAAGATCTCGCCACTGGTGCCTTGGGAGTTGAGCGGATGCAGGTAACCATGGCGTGGAGAGGGAGCAGCGAATGTTCAGACACTCACCCCTATGTCAATTCGTCGTCATCCCCTATCCACCTACACCTCCGCACATCAACACACACCACACACACATACGACCGCACACAGCACACATACGCACACACACACACACACACACACACGATACGCACGTAAAATATGCTTGCACCTCATCACGCAGGTACACCACACAAAACCTACAAATTAATATGTGCTAACACAATCACACACACATACACACTACACACACACAAACACGCACAATCTGCCCGCAGAGCTACTGCTCTTCGCTGTCGTACAACAGCCAATACAGGGATGCAGCCACCATTGCAGCAACTGTAAGTTTACATCTCTCGAGCGCACGCCGCCATTTTTTTTTGTTTTCTGGTTTCGCTGCATGGCAAAGCGTTTCGTTCGTTTTATGTGCTGTGCGGGAGACATTTGTGTGCATTTATGTTGCATGGGCGTAGCTTAAATACGTACCAGTAGCAAGGTCGGTAGCAAATGTTATGTTGCAAAATAGGATTATTATGGGATGTAAATGCAGGCTGGTCATGGGGTGCGGTCAACTCTTGAATTTCAAAACCTTTTGCCATTGGACAGGTGTGTCCATGTGAGTGTGCCTGTTTGGAGGGGGGTGGGGGGGGGGGGGGGCTTACTCTCAGGGGCTGGATGCTATCCTTGAGGGGATCTCATTGCTATGCTTCTCCTGTAGCTTGCCACTCAACTGGAGAACAGCTTTGAGGCCCAGAAGGAAGCTGTCTTTGCACTCAAGCAAAGGATTGAGTTGGTCTATTCCAATGGGGACTTTCTGTCCATCAAGAGCAACACACAGTGTTGCCACATGAACCCCAGTAGCTTGTCACAAGACTTCAACTTTGCTGTCAATGTGAGTGGGGCAATGGAAAGCTTGTCACCTGTGATTGTGATATGTGTGTGTGAAAAGTGTGTGACATTGTTTTGACTGTTGAACATTGCTGACTAGGTTGTGTATAGTGTGTTGTGTGGTGGATCGTCAACATGATTGCATGCATGCATGTGGGTGTGTGGGTGCGTTCCAGTAGCCTTCGTATCCAGGAGTGCCTGTTGGGTACCTGTGTTTAAGAGGGACATGCTTGCATTGTGCACACTGTTGGTGCCTTAAATGTGCTTGTGTGGGGGAGGAAGGCATGGGGAAGATGCATGTGTGCTTGTGTGGGGGAGGAAGGCATGGGGAAGATGCATGTGTGTGGGGGAGGAAGGCATGGGGAAGATGCATGTGTGCTTGTGTGGGGGAGGAAGGCATGGGGAAGATGCATGTGTGTGGGGGAGGAAGGCATGGGGAAGATGCATGTGTGCTTGTGTGGGGGAGGAAGGCATGGGGGAAGATGCATGTGTGCTTGTGTGGGGGAGGAAGGCATGGGGAAGATGCATGTGTGTGGGGGAGGAAGGCATGGGGAAGATGCATGTGTGCTTGTGTGGGGGAGGAAGGCATGGGGAAGATGCATGTGTGCTTGTGTGGGGGAGGAAGGCATGGGGGAAGATGCATGTGTGTTTGATGGGAAAATGGTTTGATGTAGAGAGATGTAATGGTTATGCTTTAAAATAACTCCCATGGAATAGTTCCCAATTTGGCGTGGAAATCAAGGTTGTGTAACTCTACTCCCATGGATGATTGCATTCATTTGAGTGGTGTTTTAATGCAACACGTGCTTCATTATGAATTGTTTCAGAGGGTTTGCAGTGGTGCTCACTAAATAGACTCCTCTCTGATGAGCAGTTGAGGTCATCAGGGCACACTTCATGCTGTCTGGTTGCCTCATGAATATATTTGTACTTTTTATAAGCAGTACATGTCCCATCCATGTACAGTTGCACATCATGCATTAGCTGTGGTCCTTTAGGTTGTAATTACACCTGGCCTAGATACTCCCACACATTCCAGGCACCTGCTATACCTACTGGTGTTATGTTATGTGGTAAAGCGATATTGCTTCCAAGGTGGTGGTGGTGGTGGTGGGGGGGGGGGGGACACTGTTCATTGCAGTATTGTGTGTGTGTGTGTGTGAGTGTGTGTGTGTGTGTCTGTGTGTGTGTGTGTCTGTGTGTGTGTGTTATGCATGTGACATGTTGTGGTGGGTACATGTGCATGTATGTTGACTTTCTGGACATCGTAAGTTATTACATTTCAAAGCCAATAGCCAGGGGTTTAGCACACCATGTGCAGTCTTGTAGCAGTGCAGTCATGTAGCAGTGTAGTCATGTAGCAGTGTAGGTCATGTAGCAGTGTAGTCATGTAGCAGTGCAGTCATGTAGCAGTGGCAGTCATGTAGCAGTGTAGTCATGTAGCAGTGCAGTCATGTAGCAGTGTAGTCATGTAGCAGTGTAGTCATGTAGCAGTGCAGTCATGTAGCAGTGCAGTCATGTAGCAGTGCAGTCATGTAGCAGTGTAGTCATGTAGCAGTGCAGTCATGTAGCAGTGCAAGTCATGTAGCAGTGTAGTCATGTAGCAGTGTAGTCATGTAGCAGTGTAGTCATGTAGCAGTGGTAGTCATGTAGCAGTGTAGTCATGTAGCAGTGCAGTCATGTAGCAGTGCAGTCATGTAGCAGTGTAGTCATGTAGCAGTGCAGTCATGTAGCAGTGCAGTCATGTAGCAGTGAGTCATGTAGCAGTGTAGTCATGTAGCAGTGTAGTCATGTAGCAGTGTAGTCATGTAGCAGTGTAGTCATGTAGCAGTGAAGTCATGTAGCAGTGCAGTCATGTAGCAGTGCAGTCATGTAGCAGTGTAGTCATGTAGCAGTGCAGTCATGTAGCAGTGTAGTCATGTAGCAGTGTAGTCATGTAGCAGTGCAGTCATGTAGCAGTGTAGTCATGTAGCAGTGTAGTCATGTAGCAGTGCAGGTCATGTAGCAGTGTAGTCATGTAGCAGTGCAGTCATGTAGCAGTGTAGTCATGTAGCAGTGTAGTCATGTAGCAGTGTAGGTCATGTAGCAGTGCAGTCATGTAGCAGTGTAGTCATGTAGCAGTGTAGTCATGTAGCAGTGCAGTCATGTAGCAGTGTAGTCATGTAGCAGTGTAGTCAGGTAGCAGTGTAGTCATGTAGGCAGTGTAGTCATGTAGCAGTGTAGTCATGTAGGCAGTGCAGTCATGTAGCAGTGCAGTCATGTAGCAGTGCAGTCATGTAGCAGTGTAGTCCATGTAGCAGTGCAGTCATGTAGCAGTGCAGTCATGTAGCAGTGTAGTCATGTAGCAGTGTAGTCATGTAGCAGTGAAGTGATTAGTCTCTCAGAGTGTTTAGCTGTACTACAAACTTACATACACTGCTGTTTTTTTTTTTAAAGCACACACCCCTCTCCTGGCAAGGCAAAAAAAAAAAAAACAAACAAAAAAAAAAAACAAAGACAAGGTTTCAATGCAATGATTATAAAGTAGAGCAAGTCTATGCCTGCCTGCATGGATCCATGCAGGCATGCATAAGCTTGCATTGGAGCAGTGTGGCTTGAACGTGGATCACTCTGTCTTTCTGTGTCTGGTTCCAGGTATCCAGGCTGATGAGCTGTGACAAGGTTTCGGGGCAGTCTGGGCCTGGGGCCCAACAAGAGTCCGTGTATTGCAAGCTGATTGCTGTGTACACTGATAACAGCCACGCCCCCGTGAAGTGGGCAATACTTTGGTGTCGGAAAAAGGGGTGTCAAACGTCCTACCCCGCGTACAAGGTGGACAACTGTGATTCATTTGACCCTCGCTACAGGTGAGATGAGAACCTGACACAACAAGTGTGCAGTAATGATATTCATAGTGTTTAATGGACGAGACCCACAATTGAGTAGTGTGCTGTGGTCAAGAAAATGCCATCCTCCCACCATTATGTTTGTATTGGGCCAGCGCCCCATGTAACTCTTTTGACTTGACCACTTCAAAGTAAGATAAGCTGGTGTGATCCATGGTTTATTGCTGCTCAGACATGTTGTACACACCTTCCTGCCTGTTGATAGGTTTTTATTTGTAAAAAGCATGCTGCAATCCCAGTGAGCCTAGTAGCTCTGTTGTTGGTGTATGTGGGTGTGGTGTAGTGGGTGTGTCCATGACCCATTCCCTCATCCCCCCACAGGCCATGGTACACTGCATCAGCCACACCCAACTTCAAAGATGTGGTTGTGGTGGTGAAGAACAATAGGTTCATCAATCCTGATGATTACAACACTCTCATCCAAGCTGCAAACATACTGATCAACACCCTCAACCCCAGAGATAGGGTAGGTCTGGGTACTGGGCAGGGTGGGAGGGGCCTGCTACAGAGGCAGATGATCCTTTGTTACTTCCCCCCCCTTCCTGCTATCCTCCTCTGTCCCTCCAGTTTGGCAGTGCTGATGTACAACAGTGGGGTACACAGGCCAGCCCTCAGTGGATGCTATGCCTCCTCCCTCTCCACCCGCCAGTCCTGCCAACATTGTCAAGTTTCAGAACTTCCTCTTCACTGCTCCAGACCCTCTAGGTTAGAGGAGGAGGGGCATCGCGATATAAAATCATGCTATTCTCCCTACCTCCCTCCTTCCATTCTCCATACCTCCCTCCCTTCCTCCTCCTCCCCTCCCTCCCTCCTCTCCCCTCCCTCCCCTCCCTCCTCTCCCCCTCCCTCTCTCCCTCTCTCTCTCCCTTTCTCCCTCCTCCTTCCCTCCCTCCTCTCCCCCTACCTCTCTCTCCCTTCCTCCCTCCTCCCTCCTCTCCCTCTCCCTCACTCGCACACCTCCCTCCCTCCCTAGATGGTAACAATCTCTTCAGCGCTCTCAAGGCAGCATTTGACTACTTCAGTAATGATGATATTTCTGGTTCCCGAAGCAGAGGTGACATTTTGTTGTTTGTAATGGCTTATTAAGACATTAGGTTGTGTAATAACAGTGCATTTGGACATTTGATTTGGAGGGATGTATCGATTTTGACATGTGAAATAAATTAATTGTTTAGCTGTGAGAGGAGTTGAGTCAGCTTTACTTATCAGTGCATTGTTGTATACAGGCGATTATTAATAAATATTTAAAAAGAAAATAAACCAAATGTGAGATAGGATAACCTGACTGTTTTTGTGCCCATACTGCTCACAGTACCCTCTATTTCTTTGTATCCAGCCATTGTGGTGTTCACAGATGGCGAAAGGATTGACTCAAGTGATGACAGGGACAACATCAGGGCTTTGGTCACCAGCAATAACATCACAAACATATCTCTGTTCATTTTTGTTGGTGTGCCAGGTGAGAGAGCTGCCTAGTATGCATGTATGGCCACTTCATTGAGAGGTGTGCTCTATTTGAATTTGTTGCAAGATGTGCTCTTTGTAAGGTGTTTGTACATGTAGTTATGGAGTGTGCTCTACATGAAGTTGTTATAGAGTGTGTGCTATTACATATTGTGATAGTGTGGATCAATTTTTTTCCACAGCACAAAGTTACATACTCAGTTCTGTCCGAAGCTTCTACGAGTCACTCCTTCCAGCTGCTGCTGTAACGGTAATGTCGTGTAGCTTTATACTGGGTGTGTGAGCACACACACTTGTAGCTCATTTGTGAAAGTTGAAGTTGTATGTGTTACGATGGTGAGGTCTTCCTTTGTCGTCATTGAACACAACAACAGCATAAAAAGCACAGGGTGCATAGATGGTGGAGTGGTGATATGCTTCCATACTCATCTTTCAGATAAAAGCATATTCAAATGCACTACCTTTCATGTGCTTGCTTTTTGCTCTATGTTCAAACCTACTTTCTTGAACATAGTGTCCAGCACAGTACCCTAATGGGTAATTTTACTGTGAACTGGAAAGTCCAAATAATTTTTATGCATCAAAACTTTTTTTGCAGAGTTATGATGAATTTCTAATTAGCCATACATTTGAATGCAAGCATTGCTCTTCCTTTAGAGCACTTTAGCTGAACATTGTCCTGTATGTAGTTTTACAACACATACAGGTATGCTGTGTTGTCAGTCTACGAGTACATGTACATGTATGTGTGTATAAATATATGTGGGGTGTGCGTATTGTGTATATGTGGGTGTGCACACTGTATGTACGTATGTGTTCCAACAGCCAGGGTTGTCCACACGTCCCATGTGTCAGGTTCCCAGGCTATACACCACCCCTCCTCCCCCCTCTCAGCAACACCATTACGTTGAGCTGCGGCCAGAGCTGGACCTGAGGGAGGAGATGCAGTCCTTCTACTCTGAGTTTGCTGCTCGCTGGACCATGCAAGTGGAGAGCACCTTCAAGCCCATCTTTGTGCCTCCCTACTACAAGTCTGGCCTCGGTAGGGTCATCACAACCAGAACAGGCAGTGTTATATTGGCCTGTCAAATATGTTCAAAGGATCAACAGATCACAACCAAAGCTATCCCGACTCAATATTTATGATGTGTTTTGTCAAGATGATGGCCCGTTGGGTTAGAGGGGCATGGACCCAGCACTTGGCTCCCTCCAATCTCCCCCAGCACTTGGCTCCCTCCAATCTCCCCCAGCACTGGGCTCCCTCCAATCTCCCCCAGCACTGGGCTCCCTCCAATCTCCCCCAGCACTGGGCTCCCTCCAATCTCCCCCCAGCACTGGGCTCCCTCCAATCTCCCCCAGCACTGGGCTCCCTCCAATCTCCCCCAGCACTTGGCTCCTCCAATCTCCCCAGCACTTGGCTCCCTCCAATCTCCCCCAGCACTGGGCTCCCTCCAATCTCCCCCAGCACTGGGCTCCCTCCAATCTCCCAATCATCCCCCAGCACTGGGCTCCCTCCAATCTCCCCCAGCACTGGCTCCCTCCAATCTCCCCCACACTTGGCTCCCTCCAATCTCCCCCAGCACTTGGCTCCCTCCAATCCCCCTATGTTTGGTGTTCTCTATGCTGACATTGTTGACCATCTACAACACACTAACTTCATCACTATGGCGTGTGTGCACAAACTCCCACACCTCCACAACACATCTCCACACCACACATTTCCACACATGCACACCTCACTCTTTCCTTATCTCTGCTCCCCCCCCCCCCCCCCCCCCCCCACCCCCACCCCCCCCCCCCCTACCTCTTCCCCAGACCAACTCGTGATCAGTCTAGCACACACCATGCTTCACGCTGCAAAAGGGACAGCCCAACCTGGTGGGTGTGGTTGCGTTGATTTGAGTGTCTCAGAGCTCTTGGAAGGTGTGGAGTATTTCCAGGGAGACTCCATGACATATGCCTTTCATCATCGATCAGGGACGGTAAAGTCTCCTCCCTTACCTCTCCCTCCTCTTTCCCTTCCCTTCCCTTCCCTTCCCTTCCCTTCCCTTCCCTTCCCTCCCTTCCCTTCCCTTCCCTTCCCTTCCCTTCCCTTCCCTTCCCTTCCCTTCCCTTCCCTTCCCTTCCCTTCCCTCCCTTCCCTTCCCTTCCCTTCCCTTCCCTTCCCTTCCCTTCCCTTCCCTTCCCTTCCCTTCCCTTCCCTTCCCTTCCTTCCCTTCCCTTCCCTTCCCTTCCCTTCCCTTCCTTCCCTTCCCTTCCCTTCCCTTCCCTTCCCTTCCCTTCCCTTCCCTTCCCTTCCCTTCCCTTCCCTTCCCTTCCCTTCCCTCCCTTCCCTTCCCTTCCCTCCCTCCCTTCCCTTCCCTTCCCTTCCCTTCCCTTCCCTTCCCTTCCCTTCCCTTCCCTTCCCTTCCCTTCCCTTCCCTTCCCTTCCCTCCTTCCCTTCCCTTCCCTTCCCTTCCCTTCCCTTCCCTTCCCTTCCCCTTCCCTTCCCTTCCCTTCCCTTCCCTTCCGTTCCCTTCCCTTCCCTTCCCTTCCCTTCCCTTCCCTTCCCTTCCCTTCCCTTCCCTTCCCTTCCCTTCCCTTCCCTTCCTTCCCTTCCCTTCCCTTCCCTTCCCTTCCCTTCCCCCTTCCCTTCCCTTCCCTTCCCTTCCCTTCCCTTCCCTTCCCTTCCCTTCCCTTCCCTTCCCTTCCCTTCCCTTCCCTTCCCTTCCCTTCCCTTCCCTTCCCTTCCCTTCCCTTCCCTTCCCTTCCCTTCCCTTCCCTTCCTTCCCTTCCCTTCCTTCCCTTCCCTTCCCTTCCCTTTCCCTTCCTTCCCTTCCCTTCCCTTCCCTTCCCCTTCCCCTTCCCTTCCTTCCCTTCCCTTCCCTTCCCTTCCGTCCCTTCCCTTCCCTTCCCTTTCCCTTCCCTTCCCTTCCCTTCCCTTCCCTTCCCTTTCCCTTCCCTTCCCTTCCCTTCCCTTCCCTCCCTTCCCTTCCCTTCCCTTCCCTTCCCTTCCCTTTCCCACTGCCCCACTGCCCCCTGTACATGTATGGCACTGACTACATGTACACTCACATGTTCACATTCACACACCCAATCAAAACACCCACGCTTGCAGGTCTGGTACTCTTCCATCCACTGCTTCCAGTACCCTCCAATCGTTCTTCGTCTGCATACCTGGACATCCGGATGCTGGAGCATGCTGAATCCTTCTCTGAACGTTCCGTGACTCCATGATCAGGTGAGAAGCACTACAGGAAAGAACTGTGGCAATGAATGCGTTGGAGTATGTTCCATGTTCTACGATGCTTGCAAGAGAAGAGAGGAAACTTATTTGAGCTTCAGGACATGATGTTAACAAACAAAAATTAATTCTGCTTTTGTGGCATCACCTGTGATATGCGAAGCTGATGTGGAAATGTGGCTGTGGTGACATGTTTAGTTTGCCACTTTGTGTGTGTGTATGTGTGTGTGTATTGTAGGGGAGAAGAAGGGTGCAAGCGTCTCAACTCCTCCTACATCCTGCCCAATGGGAACACTCAATACCAGGGGGCTGACGTGATGAATGTGACTAATGAATATTGCTGGCTTCCTGTAAGGATATCACACACACACCACACACACACACATACACACACACGCAACACAGCACATAATGCTTGTGTACATATATTAATACATAAAGTCCTTGTCAGACTTAGAACAATCCAAAAATGTCACTTGCATAAACCTGTTCATATTTGGTTGTAGGGAGGAGGTTGTGGGGAGGAGGTTGTACGTGGGTTGTACGGCTGTGTGGTGTGGTGTATAGGATGTACCAATAAGACGTGACGGTACAAATATGCCAAAGCAGCGTAACATAACGCCAGATTAGTTAATTGTACCAATTTGCAATCTATGGCGGCAACCACATTATCCTAGGGATGATGGTGTAGGGATGAGGGTGTAGGGATGATGGTGTAGGGATGATGGAGGTATGGGGATGTGTCTTCACACACCATGCTACAGTGTATAATAGACAATCCTTTTAATCCTATTATTTTATTTGTCCCTCCTCCCCCTCCCCTCCACTGTAGATTGGAGGCACTCCATTCTTCCTATGTGTGGTCAATCCCGGCAACATTGACTTTAAAAACCATCAACGGCAAAAAAGCTTTGCTCTTCCGATTCAAGCCCAGTACCATCGTCTGGACCTGCTGGGATCAGATCCCAGCAACACGTGCTCTCATTTTAACAGCAAAGTCAACCCAGGTAAGGCTAACGCTACTGCAGTGCTGCATGTAAGCCACTGAATGAACAGCCATGGTGATGGTCTCCCTGCAAGGGTCCCAGCACGCACATGATCTGCCCAGACCAACTTTTGTCCAGGAAAAAAAAAGGCGTGTCTGACCACACCCATGAGGGAAATATATTGATTCTGTTAAATCAAATTACATTTGCAATGCTGCTAATGAGTGTCAGCTGCTCTCAGCTAGTCAAGCTCAGTATGTCTACCCTCGTGTCCAGATGTTCCATATCAGCCTGACAATGTTCTCCAAAGCACTCCTTAAAAGAGATCCTTCAAGGTCCCATGGGGCAGCTTACAGTATCGCTTCATATTAACCCTAGCTAGGCTAGCTAGCCAGCTCCACTCCTCTCTCACTCCCCCTCCCCTCCCCCTCCCTCCCAACCCCCTCCCTCCCCTCCCCCCTCCCTCCCCTCCCCCTCCCTCCCCTCCCCCCCTCACTCCCCTCCCCTCCCTCCTTTCTCTCCCCCTCCCCTTGGCTGGGCCAACATTTTCTGGATCTGTATATATGTATGTAGCTAACTGGAGGGAGGCTTTAAATGGAAAGCGTTATTATGCTGATGATGTGAACATGCAAAATGATGATCTTAACCATTCCTCTTCCTCTTCCCCAGCCTACTCTACTGTCCATCTGTCCCCTTGGGCCTTTGCAAAGCCGAATGAATACCTGCTGGGACAGGAAACAGCACAGACAGCTAAGTACATACAGACTGCAATGCAGAAAATGAGTGACCCCAAGCAATGCTGCAGGTACTGCAAACCCGTGTGTGTGTGTGTGTGTGTGTGTGTGTGTGTGTGTGTGTGTGTGTGTGTGTGTGTGTGTGTGTGTGTTAAGAGGCAAACCTTTTTCATTCGGGATGAAAATCTTATAATGCAGTCTCATTGATTTGTGAATGCAAGATTCTACTAGACACTCAGCTCAGCGAATAGAAGTAGTAACTGCCATTGCAATATGTGTGTGTGTGTGTGTATGTGTGTGTGTGTGATGCTGGTAGCCTAAGATGGTTTAAAGCATCGGTATCATCCATCCTCATTGCCATGACAACAGGCGGGATCCTGGAAGCAGTGGCAGCCACAGCCAAGGTGAACTCCTTGTGGATATCAAACCAATCCTCTCCCTACGAGGACTACATTGCCTGGAGTACATAGCCACGCCCACGGGGGGTCATGAGGATCTACCCAGGGGTACAGCTGGCATCAAAGGACAACCACCATCATTGACAGGCCTTGGTAAGGTGCTGGGAGGAGGCCTTGGTAAGGTGCTGGGAGGAGGCCTTGGTAAGGTGCTGGGAGGAGGCCTTGGTAAGGTGCAGGGAGGAGGCCTTGGTAAGGTGCAGGGAGGAGGCCTTGGTAAGGTGCGGGGAGGAGGCCTTGGTAAGGTGCAGGGAGGAGGGTAGTGTGTTGCATTGAATGAATATTCACATTTTCCTCCTCCCTCCACACCTCCTCCCCCTCCCTCCACACCTCCTCCCCCTCCCCCACCCTCCTCCCCCTCCCTCCACACCTCCTCCCCCTCCCTCCACACCTCCTC
>JABACO010000024.1:1468676-1615779 GCA_013339895.1 Ephydatia muelleri
CTGGTCACAGTTTTGAGTACCACACGGAACCAGGTGTGTGTTGCTGTCCTGAGAGGCAACGAGGACAGTTTCGCTGGCACTGATGGGAACTGGACACACGAGTCCCCTGGAGGTGGGGGAGGGAGCAAAGGGGTTAACCAATGGGGCAAGCGGAGTGGGAGGGCAGGATGTGTCGGGTGTCAAATAAACTCACACTAAACTTTGGAAGGTTTCTAGGCAAGGGTTGTAATTGTCAGCAGGAATATCGTCATAACATGGGCAGGTGCAGTCCTGAGGAATACTGCTGCACGGCCAGTCCTGGGGAGGAGGATCAAATATAAAGCTCCCTTTGTAGATCTCAACACTTGCTCCATTGGTAAACAGGTGTGTAACAACTAATGGAGCTGGCTGGACGAGTACTTTAGACCACACCCGGCTACACTGCGCAGACTTTGTGGTGATATCAGTTTGCAGGTTAATTACTTTATATCTTACTTGATTAAGGGTAATCACATGAAATCGTACCACCCTGAACACATGACCATCTCCTGTATATATTCTCCCCTAAGACATAAACAACATTGCCATTCTCCCATCGGTTCTATTTGGCATGTTTATAGACATGCAGAATTTTTTTTGGTGGCATTATGTCAATTCAAAAGAGGGTAGCTTGGGGCTTCACATGGATAAGGTTTTTATGGACTTACACAGGTCTACAGTATAAGCAATGAGTTAAGGCAGTAAAAAATTATATGGTCCATTTCTCATCATTTGTTTAATTATGGATAGCTGCTGATACTCTAAGGCACTTTGCTTGACAGTAGCCATTTTGTTTCTTCGTGGCTTCCATAGTCACTACTAAAGCAAACCCAACTAGCCTTTTACACTGGCATTACACTCCACTAGTTACACTGACATGACACTCCACTAGTTACACTGGCATTACACTCCACTAGTTACACTGACATTACACTCCACTAGTTACACTGGCATGACACTCCACTAGTTACACTGACATGACACTCCACTAGTTACACTGACATGACACTCCACTAGTTACACTGACATGACACTCCACTAGTTACACTGACATGACACTCCACTAGTTACACTGACATGACACTCCACTAGTTACACTGACATTACACTCCACTAGTTACACTGACATTACACTCCACTAGTTACACTGGCATGACACTCCACTAGTTACACTGACATGACACTCCACTAGTTACACTGACACGACACTCCACTAGTTACACTGGCATGACACTCCACTAGTTACACTGGCATGACACTCCACTAGTTCTTTTCTCCACAAAGCTGTTAAGCAAAGTGTCTAGAGGTAGCAGCAGCAGATATCCATAATAAGAAATGATGGACTATATAATTTTTGCTGCCGTGAAATTATAAATTAAATAACATTAACAAACTTGAATGATTGTTCCCCATCACTGCCATACAGCCACTCCCACCTCATTTGAAGCCCCTCCCACTTACCACATTGCAGGTACAGGAGATGCTCCTGGAACAGAGGGAAAGATCAGTTTTCTTCTGGTCCACCACAATGAGGTAGCCATTGGTCAAGCTGATGTGAGCAATCCGAGACACAAGGGGAGGCACATGGAATTAGAAATCTACTCATGCATACACACACACCTACACACACACATACACGCACACATACACACACATGCACACACAACACATACACACACACCTACACACATACACGCACACATACACACACATACACACACAACACGCACACATACACACACATACAATACACGCACATACATCTACACACATACAAAACACACAGAGGGAACAAACAAAGGAACACACAGAGGAACACACAGAAGGAACACGCAGAAGGAATACAACAGAGGGAACACACAGAGGAGAAGTAACACAAAAGGGAACACACAGAATGAACACACAGAGAGGGAACACACAGACGGAACATACAGATCTAGAGAACATGTTCCACAATAGAGCAAACATCTCACCCTGCACTCTTACTATCATATTAAAACGCTAAATGCATAACAAATTCAAATTACACATGCATGCGTGTAGTACAGCAACAATGGGAGAATTCTGTATGTAAATTAAGTTTATTTCAAGTACTCTGCTTTCTTTGACTCTGCACTCTTTTTAAGAGCTTCAGCTAGTTTATCCCTTTTCACTATTTTTTCTAGTCGAGAAGCCATAGCAATGGCAAACACTTGACTAGAGTCAGTGTTATCCTGAATGTCCATTTTCCAGTCAGCCTTGCTTCCTCCACTGACATCGAGTCTAAAGTAATCATTAGAATAAAAACTGTTTTGTACTTTGAGTTTTATTTGCTTTACTTGTTGTATTGCATCCATCAATTCATCATAGGACTTCTTTATCGCCATATCTGACACATTTTTATGAAAACATATCCTCTGTAATTGATCTTGATTTTGCTTCAACAGCCATGACATTTCAAGGGAAATCCTCCCTCCCTCCCTCTATATAGCCACTTTTAATTTTCTCGGAAACTGACCCAAGTACATTAAGTATAACAAATGTCAATGGGTTAAATTTTGAGTTAGCAAAACTTATCATCCATTTCTCACCTTTTTGACAGCTGCTAATACCCCCTAAGGTATTTCGCTTGACAGCTATGTGGAGAAACGAACCAGTGGAGTTTAAAAGGCTTGTAGCTATTCCTCTGTTTTGCTGGTGGTTTCCATAGTCACTATCAAAACAAAACCGCGAGGAAACAAAATGGCTACTAGTTCACTAAGCACTACCCTAAAAGTTTGGGGGAAATTCAATGAAGAAATATATCATAAAGCAGGCAATCGAATAATGCAAATCCTAAATGAATATTAAACTAGCCCTACATGTATGTGTGTACTACAGCAACAATGGAAGAATTCTGTATGTTTATTTCAAGTGCTGTGCTGTCCCTGACTTTGCACTCGCTCTAAGAAGTTCAGCTAATGTATTCCCTTTCACTACTCTCCTTGTTTGAGAAACCGTAGCAATGGCAAATACTTGAGAAAATGCCACATCGCCAGTGTTATCCTGAATGTCCATTTTCCAGTTAGCCTTGCTTCCTCCTCTGACGTCAAGTCTGAAATAATAATTAGAATAAAAGCCATCTCTTTGTGCTAGTGTTATTTGCTCTTTTTCTAATTCTATTTTAGATATTAATTCATCATAGAACTTCTGTAATTCATCCAAATTGACCACAGCTTTACGCAATTTTATCTTCTGTCGTTTTTGATTTTTCTTCAACAGCCATGACCTGTCAAGGGAAACAATCCCCTTTTTAAGGCATACCACATCCGCAATGGGGATCATGGCAATGTCTGACACACCGTTTGCATAATTTGATATTCCTTGCTCCATCAACTGACCCTGGTGTTGTGCTGAATCTGCATGTTCAGAAGCCGAAACACCATCATTTAATATTTCGCTTGCTTCGGCTAATTGGATGGAACGTGTACGAGTCTGCAAAGGAATTAATACTTCCTGACGAATTTGATTAAATTCATCATGAACTGAAATCACACAGAGGTGCTGCTCATCTGAACTGCAAGCATACACCATCCCAACTAATTTTAATTGCCATTTGGGTTTTCTTGCTATCAATACCCTTGCTTCAAAAACAGGAGCACCAGAAATTCCAGGTGTAGGAGGTTCACCCTCTTTGCACTTAAATATTAAAGGTTTCTGATCCTTTTTTGATACGAGTTCAATGTAGGCTGTTTTAAGCTCTTTGGTATAGGTATCCCGAAAGCTATAGAAGTAGACGGTTTCCCCAAGGCCAACGTCATCGGTAAATTGAAAAAGTAAACTTTTTTCAATACTTTTACCGAGTTTGACTAAAGTGACATCGGGAACATGCTTTGAATGAGGCCGAAAGTAAGCGTTCTGTGAATTGATGCCAGAAATGTCACCTGTATTTGACATCATTTCGCAACTCTCTAGAGCTTCTTTATCAGGCAGCAAATGAGAAGTGGCTACGAGCCAATCTTGATGGCAGATGAACGCTGTTCCTTCCCAATCCGATGTTGACACCAGTACAACAATAGGATCGACGGTGTTTTTGATCTCAGCTTCAAGACCGTCTTTCTCACGTCGCATTTCTTCGGCCATTTGAGTCATCTTATCGTCCGACTGGGCTTGGACTACTCTGCATTCCTCCTCTGCGGCTGCTCTGTCAAATGTAGCCATTTTTCAATCCAAAGATAGATCAGATAAGGAAAACTGGCCGCGCACGTGCGTAATGATGCGATATTACGTCTTATGACGGAAAAACAATGCTTTTTCCGTGCTCTACTTCTTTGACTCCCGTCTACGGGGTGCCGTTTGCTTCATTCAACAACGCAAAAGGGGAAGGATGATCATTCTTTTGAACTTTCCCATCTGGCAAGATCAGTCTCAAAGTTGTCCCTCCCTCCCTCCCTCAATTGGGTAATTGCTTCTGAGCTTGAGCATAGTGGCATTTCTTTGT
Source organism: Ephydatia muelleri (assembly GCA_013339895.1). Taxonomy (NCBI): domain Eukaryota; kingdom Metazoa; phylum Porifera; class Demospongiae; order Spongillida; family Spongillidae; genus Ephydatia; species Ephydatia muelleri. The sequence goes on from JABACO010000024.1 coordinate 1,473,154, forward strand.
TTGTGGAGGCAAGGTGTGAGTGTTTGTGTAGGTGCACATGTGATGGGGCATGTGCTTGTCACCTGCACAGTGTTTGGAGTTGACCTCACCACTATAGCCAAGATGGATGGTTCGGAGGTTCCAAAGTTAGTCAAGCAATGTGTCGAAGTGATCGAGGAACGAGGTATTGTTGAACCCCTTCACACCATGCCTCCTCCCCACACCACCCTTCTCCTTCCTCCCCACACCACCCTTCCTCCTCCCCACACCACCCTTCTCCTTCCTCCCCACACCACCCTTCCTCCTCCCACACCATCATCCTCCTCCCCACACCACATTCCTCCCTCCTCCCCACACTACCTTCGTCCTCCCCACACCACCCTTCCTCCCTCTCAGCCACATCTCGATATATGTCACAGCTTAGCTAAAGCCACACCCTTTAGATCAGTTAGCCACACCCTCACACCCCACCTCCATTGCTCAGGGCTATATGACGAGGGGATCTATAGAGTCTCGGGCAACACTTCGAGTGTGATGGAAATTAAAGAGAAGTTCAACGAAGGTATGCTAGCATCTGCCCAACTTGATGCCATTCTATTTAATGCCCACCACAGGGGAAGCAGTTGACTTCTCTCAGTACACTGACATCAACATAATGACAGGGGCGTTGAAGATGTTTCTAAGTGTGCTGTAGGTATGCACAGAAACCAGCTCATCTAAGCCTTCTTCAGCATCAAGACTCTTTCTTTTGTGGTATGTGTGTGTGTGTGCATGTGTGTGTGTGTGTGTGTGTGTTTACATGTGTGTGTACTTGTGTGTGTATATGTGTGTGCATGTGTGTGTACAAGTGTGTGTGCATGTATGTGTGTGTGCATGTATGTGTATGTGTGTGTACATGTGTGTGTGTGTGCATGTGTGTGTACAAGTGTGTGTGTGTGCATGTATGTGTGCATGTGTGTGTGATGTGTTTCAATAGTTTGCTTGTCACTGCAACTCACCATTCTACACACACACACACACACACATGCACACACACATCAGGTGACAAGGAGTACATGGCGGTGGAAGAGATGGTTCAGGACCAGCTCATCCAGCTCTTCTTCCAGTCCTGTCACGCTACAGCAGCCGTGGCAGAGGGACAGCTGAGACGCAAGAAGACACTCCAGCGACTCCAGCGCAGGCCGTGTAGGCGCCTCAAGAGGGTCCAGCAGACCCAGGGGGCTGGACCACTCCCAGAGCAGCGAGTCGGGACTGGAGACACTCGTACCCAACCGAAGGCAACGTGCCACCCAGCCGGCGCCCCTCAAGGAGGGCGGGGCTAGCCCCTCCCCCCCAAGTGAGAGGCACCACCGGTTGCACAACATGGCCAACGTGAACAGGCACAGCTCCCCCGACGCCAAGCTCCTCTCTGTTAGGAGTGCTGGGGACGTGCATGAACACAAGATGCTGGACCCGATGAAGAAAAGCTTCACCATGGATACCACTCGGGAAACATACACTAGACGTTTCAGGAGGTCTGTGTCTGACGATTTAGCCTCTGTTTCGTCGTCGTCTTCTGTAGACAAGGTGCGTGGCTCGTGTTGTGCATGCTTTCACACCCTTTAATGTGTGTTCCCTCGAACACCACCATTTCCTACATTTCCTCCATTCTTCTACCTCTTCCCATCCATCCATCCATCCATCTATAGACTGTCCCATCTTTGTACCACAAGTGTCACAAGTTTGAGGTAAGCACAAGTGTGCCATTTTGCCGAACACAAATTCTACTTTCTCCCTCCCTCCCTCCCTCTTTTTTGTCTCCCCTCCCCTCCCCCCCCTCCCCGTCCCTCCCCTCCCCTCCCTCCCCTCCACACAAGGTTCACTCCTACAAGGGACCCCACTGGTGTGACATGTGCGGCCATTTCCTCTGGGGGTTGTCCCAGCAAGGGATGAAGTGCCAGTCGTGTGGCATCAACATCCACAAGCAGTGCTACTCTCTAGCCATGGAGGTGCAATGTGTCCCCACCAAGAAGATGATCAAACAGGGTGTGTGGTGGGAGAGGGAAGGGGTGGGGAGGAGGAGCGGGTTTAATATTTATTAATTGCTTCTGAGCTCTAGCATAGCGGCATTTCTTTGTTTGTGGAGGCAAGGTGTGAGTGTTTGTGTAGGTGCACACGTGATGTGCTTGTCACCTGCACAGTGTTTGGAGTTGACCTCACCACTATAGCCAAGATGGATGGTTCGGAGGTTCCAAAGTTAGTCAAGCAATGTGTCGAAGTGATCGAGGAACAAGGTATTGTTGAACCCCTTCACACCATGCCTCCTCCCCACACCACCCTTCCTCCCTCCTCCCCAAACCACCCTTTCTCCCTCCTCCCCAAACCACCCTTATCCCTCCTCCCCACACCACCCTTCCTCCCTCCTCCCCACACCACCCTTCCTCCCTCCTCCCCACACCACCTTTCCTCCTCCCCACACCAGATTCCTCCCTCCTCCCCACACCACCTCCCTCCTCCCCACACCACCTCCCTCCTCCCTCTCAGCCACATCTCGGTATGTGTTACTGCTTAGCTAAAGCCACACCCTTTAGGTCAGTTAGCCACACCCTCACACCCCACCTCCATTGCTCAGGGCTATATGACGAGGGGATCTATAGAGTCTCGGGCAACACTTCGAGTGTGATGGAAATTAAAGAGAAGTTCAACGAAGGTATGCTAGCATCTGCCCAACTTGATGCCATTCTATTTAATGCCCACCACAGGGGAAGCAGTTGACTTCTCTCAGTACATGGACATCAACATAATGACAGGGGCGTTGAAGATGTTTCTAAGAGAGCTGCCCGTTCCAGTGATCAGCTTTGATGCTTACACCGAGGTCATGAGGGCAACAGGTAAGTGTCATGTGACTAGATCATGTGACCTGTTCAGTACTGTAGATGAACGCTTGCGCATTGTAATGTAGTGTGTTTGGTAGTCATATTTAGAATGCCATGTACAGCCATTGTGCAATTTGTGAAGAGCACGTAACGATTTAAAAGTTTACAAAGTTACCTACAAGTAGCAATTAAAGTGAATCACAGCCTCACCAAAGGTTGAATATCAAAGGCCTGTATGTATGTATGGGATGTGTAGCACATCTGATGCAGTACATGCTGGATAGTTAGACACCTCCCATGGGACTGTAAACATCTTTACTATGATGCACATGGATTACGTTGAGGAATGACTTGTTAGAGCGTAGTGACCATTTAACCCTTAGACCACGTAACCAACAGCTGTATCACGATTGTCTCTGCAGCTCTCATAGAGGACATCGAGGACCCGAAGACGAACTGGAAGGTGCTCGCCAACTCCCTCAAGTTCCTCCCCAAGGCCCACTACCATCTCCTCAGGTACCTCGGCCAGCACTTGGACAGAGTGGTGCAGAACAGCTCTCGGAACAAGATGACTCCACACAATCTGGCTGTGGTGTTTGCCCCGACCTTCATGAGGGCTCCCAGCGACAACCATGCCCTCATGAAGGACTTCTCTCTGCAGAAGCATTTTGTGGAGTGTTTGATACTCAAACATTCTGTCCTCTTTGAGTAGTGGTAGGTCCTCATGGCCCCTACCTATTTGAGAGGGAAGGGAGGGGGTGGGTCCAATAGGGTTGGCTGCCACATCTGTCATGTGTGTTGTCTGGTGTGTCTGTACTGTCATGTGATTGTATGGTGAAGAAGGTGGATGATCAACACACAGGGAAGGTGGGTGATCAACACACAGGGAAGGTGGGTGATCAACACACAGGGAAGGTGGGTGATCAACACACAGGGAAGGTGGGTGATCAACACACAGGGAAGGTGGGTGATCAACACGCAGGGAAGGTGGGTGATCAACACACAGGGGAGGTCGGTGACCAACACGCAGGGAAGGTGGGTGATCAACACGCAGGGAAGGTGGGTGATCAACACGCAGGGAAGGTGGGTGATCAACACACAGGGAAGGTGGGTGATCAACACACAGGGAAGGTGGGTGATCAACACACAGGGAAGGTGGGTGATCAACACACAGGGAAGGTGGGGGATCAACACACAGGGAAGGTGGGTGATCAACACACAGGGAAGGTGGGTGACCAACACACAGGGAAGGTGGGTGACCAACACACAGGGAAGGTGGGTGACCAACACGCAGGGAGGTGGGTGACCAACACGCAGGGAAGGTGACCAACACGCAGGGAAGGTGACCAACACGCAGGGAAGGTGGGTGATCAACACACAGGGAAGGTGGGTGATGGTCGTGAAGAAGGTGGGTGATCAACACACTAGGGAAGTGACTGAATGCAGTGTGTAGTGCCTTTTTGCATCGATGCAAGGAGAAAGGAAGGAATCAATTCTGTCCGTCTCGGGCATGTGTTGAGTTGCATTCACGTTTCTCTTGGAGTGGTCAGTATTTGGGATGGGATGGATGTCCGCTGATCATACAGAGGATCATCTATAAGGCAAAATTAATAATATTATAATTTATTGCTGCTAGAAACAAATCCCAACAGGAATCAATTATTATATTTGTAGCTGTTACTTCAGGAGACACGGCCATAAGTGTTTTTTTTTTTTTTTTTTTTTTTAATCAAATAGTTAAAAACACACAATACAAATGGAAAAAGATCTAAGTCAAAACCACACCCCTCCAGCCCGTGATGGGTCCATACTAATGACATCATGTTGACGCTTGTGCACATGTAGTGTTTCCCCCGGTAGAAAGATCTCACTGGATGCGGGTCTGGACAGCCTCACACTAGACAGAGACCCTTCGCTGAGCGATTCTGAGCACACGTGGGGCTGGCTACCCCCCAGATGTGGTGGCGCGGTGCAATGCATAGCCTTGGTCTTCTCCTTCGCCTTGAAATGGGTCTGTTTCCGTCTCCATAGCAATGCAATGATGGCCAGAATTCCAACTGGTGATGACCACCATGATGGCGCAGGTGATGGCAATGGCCTCCCACACCACCAGGGTTCCGGACTGCGCCAGATGAGAGGGTGGAATGGCAGCTACATTGACACCGACACCATTGCTGGCCACAATGACAGACGGTTTAGGAGTGGTGGTGGTGGTGGTGGTGGGGTGTGAAGCAGAGGTGCTGTTCTCGACGGCCAAGGCTGAAATGGAGAGGAACGGAGACGAAACGGAAGTGTTTGTCGAGCTGTCATCGCTAGCGGTGCAGGTGGCCATGCACCTCTGCTGGACAGTAGTACCATTCGAGGCCACACTGCAGAACCGACAGTTGGCAAAGTAGGTGCAGTTCTGTGAGTCGGAGCTACAGGGTCGGGTGTAGAGATGAACGTAACAACACACGCGCTTATCCCAATGTACACCAGTGTATGCAATCTTAAGGTCCCAAGGACAACAGTCCAGCACCATGCATACCCCCCCCCCCAACAGAAGTGGCCACCATTGCCATGGTAACTATATTGTGTGTGAGTGTGTGGGGGGGGGGGGGGGGGAGAGGGGACCATGGTGAGCACTCACCTGTACTGGTCACAGTTTTGAGTACCACACGGAACCAGGTGTGTGTTGCTGTCCTGAGAGGCAACGAGGACAGTTTCGCTGGCACTGATGGGAACTGGACACACGAGTCCCCTGGAGGTGGGGGAGGGAGCAAAGGGGTTAACCAATGGGGCAAGCGGAGTGGGAGGGCAGGATGTGTCGGGTGTCAAATAAACTCACACTAAACTTTGGAAGGTTTCTAGGCAAGGGTTGTAATTGTCAGCAGGAATATCGTCATAACATGGGCAGGTGCAGTCCTGAGGAATACTGCTGCACGGCCAGTCCTGGGGAGGAGGATCAAATATAAAGCTCCCTTTGTAGATCTCAACACTTGCTCCATTGGTAAACAGGTGTGTAACAACTAATGGAGCTGGCTGGACGAGTACTTTAGACCACACCCGGCTACACTGCGCAGACTTTGTGGTGATATCAGTTTGCAGGTTAATTACTTTATATCTTACTTGATTAAGGGTAATCACATGAAATCGTACCACCCTGAACACATGACCATCTCCTGTATATATTCTCCCCTAAGACATAAACAACATTGCCATTCTCCCGTCGGTTCTATTTTGGCATGTTTATAGACATGCAGAATTTTTTTTGGTGGCATTATGTCAATTCAAAAGAGGGTAGCTTGGGGCTTCACATGGATAAGGTTTTTATGGACTTACACAGGTCTACAGTATAAGCAATGAGTTAAGGCAGTAAAAAATTATATGGTCCATTTCTCATCATTTGTTTAATTATGGATAGCTGCTGATACTCTAAGGCACTTTGCTTGACAGTAGCCATTTTGTTTCTTCGTGGCTTCCATAGTCACTACTAAAGCAAACCCAACTAGCCTTTTACACTGGCATTACACTCCACTAGTTACACTGGCATTACACTCCACTAGTTACACTGACATTACACTCCACTAGTTACACTGACATTACACTCCACTAGTTACACTGACATTACACTCCACTAGTTACACTGACATACACTCCACTAGTTACACTGACATTACACTCCACTAGTTACACTGACATTACACTCCACTAGTTACACTGACATTACACTCCACTAGTACACTGACATTAACACCACTAGTTACACTTAGACATTACACTCCACTAGTTACACTGACATTACACTCCACTAGTTACACTGACATTACACTCCACTAGTTACACTGACATTACACTCCACTAGTTTACACTGACATTACACTCCACTAGTTACCACTGACATTACACTCCACTAGTTACACTGACATTACACTCCACTAGTTACACTGACATTACACTCCACTAGTTACACTGACATTACACTCCACTAGTTACACTGGCATTACACTCCACTAGTTACACTGACATGACACTCCACTAGTTACACTGACATGACACTCCACTAGTTACACTGACATTACACTCCACTAGTTACACTGACATGACACTCCACTAGTTACACTGACATGACACTCCACTAGTTACACTGACATGACACTCCACTAGTTACACTGACATTACACTCCACTAGTTACACTGACATGACACTCCACTAGTTACACTGGCATTACACTCCACTAGTTACACTGACATGACACTCCACTAGTTACACTGACATTACACTCCACTAGTTACACTGGCATTACACTCCACTAGTTACTGTACACTGACATTACACTCCACTAGTTACACTGGCATGACACTCCACTAGTTACACTGACATGACACTCCCCTAGTTACACTGACATGACACTCCACTAGTTACACTGACATGACACTCCACTAGTTACACTGGCATGACACTCCACTAGTTACACTGGCATGACACTCCACTAGTTACTGTACACTGACATTACACTCCACTAGTTACACTGGCATGACACTCCACTAGTTACACTGACATGACACTCCCCTAGTTACACTGACATGACACTCCACTAGTTACACTGACATGACACTCCACTAGTTACACTGGCATGACACTCCACTAGTTACACTGGCATGACACTCCACTAGTTCTTTTCTCCACAAAGCTGTTAAGCAAAGTGTCTAGAGGTAGCAGCAGCAGATATCCATAATAAGAAATGATGGACTATATAATTTTTGCTGCCGTGAAATTATAAATTAAATAACATTAACAAACTTGAATGATTGTTCCCCATCACATCTCCCACTGCCACACAGCCACTCCCACCTCATTTGAAGCCCCTCCCACTTACCACATTGCAGGTACAGGAGATGCTCCTGGAACAGAGGGAAAGATCAGTTTTCTTCTGGTCCACCACAATGAGGTAGCCATTGGTCAAGCTGATGGGAGCAATCTGAGACACAAGGGGAGGCACATGGAATTAGAGATTTATTCATGCATACACACACACCTACACACACACATACACACACCTACACACACTTACACACACATACACACACATACACACACAATACACGAACATACACACACCTACACACATACACACACACATACACACACATACACACACACACAATACACGCACATACATCTACACACATAAACGCACAACTCACTGAGTAGAAGACACAGTAGGTGGAGTACCCTCCATGCAGTGGTACAGTGCTAGTAGTCACCTGTAAGCACAGACACAGAGTGAACTACATGCACGTGGGGTAGGGACACACAACACACAGAGGGAACACACAAGGGAACACACAGAGGGAACACACAGAGGAGAAGGAAAACACAGAGGGAACACACAGAGGGAACACACAGAATGAACACACAGGAGGAACACACAGGGGGAACACACAGGAGAAGGAACACACAGAGGAGAAGAGGGAACACACAGAGGGAACCCACAGGGAACACACAAGGAACACACAAAGAACACACAGAAGGAACACACAGAGGGAACACACAGAGGAAACACACAGAAGGAACACACAGAGGGAACACACAGAAGGAACACACAGAGGGAACACACAGAGGGAACACACAGAGGGAACACACAAAGGGAACACACAGAGGGAACACACAGGGAACACACAGAGGAAACACACAGAGGAAACACACAGAGGAGAAAGAACACACAAGGGAATACACAGAGGAAACACACAGAAAACACACAGAGGGAACACACAGAGGGAACACACAGAGGGAACACACAGAGGGAACACACAAAGGGAACACACAGAGGGAACACACAGAGGGAACACACAGAGGGAACACACAGAAGGAACACACAGAGGGAACACACAGAGGGAACACACAGAGGGAACACACAGAGGGAACACACAGAAGGAACACACAGAGGGAACACACAGAGGGAACACACAGAGGGAACACACAGAGGGAACACACAAAGGAAACACACAGGAAACACAAAGAGGGAACACACAGAGGAGAAGGAACACACAGAAGGAACACACAAGGGAACACACAGAGGGAACACACAGATCTAGAGAACACGTTCCACAATAGAGCAAACATCTCACTCTGCTGGTCACTGCATAAGAGTACTTCCTTCTGGGTCTCTTGGTAAAATTATCGTCATACTGGAAGCTGTAGCAGTAGGATTTCTCCAAGTAGCCACCGAGGAGCATATCCTGGCTGAGAAGGGGCTCCTGACAAGCACAGGACCATAACAAGGTTAAGATCCAGTGGTGAAAATAATGTTCTATTAAGAGCTCACCCTCTCACTGATGTGCACATATTGCTCGTTTCCAGTTCCATCAAAACTCTCGTGAGCAATCAGATATCCATTCCCATCAATGATCATACACCTGGTGGGAGGAGCTTCATCCACTGGTCACACCCACATTGCCACACCCACACACCTGTAGGAGCCATCTTGACATAGAGGTGTAGTGTTCCTGAGCAGACGAGTAAGAGATGGATATGTGATGTCCATTCCCATCACTGCCAAGACACTGCAGTTGTAGTCTTGAGGACCTTCATTGCAGCTGCAACACGACAAGGAGGGATTTCAGTAAGTGGCCATGGTTAATTAACCATATCCATACATTGTTTACCATTATCCTTCATAGCTGCACACCCACACGCTACACCCTCACCCCACCCTCACCACACCCACACTACACCCTCACCACACCCACACTACCTCTTGGAGACAATGGCTTGACTGAAAGTGATGACATTTCTTGTGCCCAGGACATCAGGGTGTGGAGTGGAGAGAACCAACACCCCTATATTGGCCACTGCTCGTCTGTACCTGGAGGAATGGGGAGGAGGTGTGGAGGGAGGGGGAGGAGGAGGGAGGGGAGGAGGTGTGGAGGGAGGGGAGGAGGTGTGGAGGGAGGGGGAGGAGGTGTGGAGGGAGGGGGAGGAGGGAGGAGGTGTGGAGGGAGGGGGAGGAGGTGTGGAGGGAGGGGGAGGAGGGTGTGGAGGGAGGGGGAGGAGCGGTGTGGAGGGAAGGGGAGGAGGTGTGGAGGGAGGGGGAGGAGGTGTGGAGGGAGGGGGAGGAGGTGTGGAGGGAGGGGGAGGAGGTGTGGAGGGAGGGGGAGGAGGTGTGGAGGGAGGGGGAGGAGGTGTGGAGGGAGGGGGAGGAGGTGTGGAGGGAGGGGGAGGAGGTGTGGAGGGAGGGGGAGGAGGTGTGGAGGGAGGAGGAAAATGTGAATATTCATTCAATGCAACACACTACCCTCCTCCCTGCACCTTACCAAGGCCTCCTCCCCGCACCTTACCAAGGCCTCCTCCCTGCACCTTACCAAGGCCTCCTCCCTGCACCTTACCAAGGCCTCCTCCCTGCACCTTACCAAGGCCTCCTCCCAGCACCTTACCAAGGCCTCCTCCCAGCACCTTACCAAGGCCTGTCAATGATGGTGGTGTCCTTTGATGCCAGCTGTACCCCTGGGTAGATCCTCATGACCCCCGTGGGCGTGGCTATGTACCTCCAGGCAATGTAGTCCTCGTAGGGAGAGGATTGGTTTGATATCCACAAGGAGTTCACCTTGGCTGTGGCTGCCACTGCTTCCAGGATCCCTGCCTGTTGTCATGGCAATGAGGATGGATGATACCAATGCTTTAACCATCTTAGGCTACCAGCATCACACACACACACATACACACACACACACACACACACACATATTGCAATGGCAGTTACTACTTCTATTCGCTGAGCTGAGTGTCTAGTAGAATCTTGCATTCACAAATCAATGAGACTGCATTATAAGATTTCATCCCGAATGAAAAAGGTTTGCCTCTTAACACACACACACACACACACACACACACACACACACACACACACACACACCACACACACACACACACACACACACACACACACACACACACACACACACACCACACACACACACACACACACGGGTTTGCAGTACCTGCAGCATTTGCTTGGGGTCACTCATTTTCTGCATTGCAGTCTGTATGTACTTAGCTGTCTGTGCTGTTTCCTGTCCCAGCAGGTATTCATTCGGCTTTGCAAAGGCCCAAGGGGACAGGTGGACAGTAGAGTAGGCTGGGGAAGAGGAAGAGGAATGGTTAAGATTCATCATTCTTGCATGTTCACATCATCAGCATAATAACGCTTTCCATTTAAAGCCTCCCTTCGGTTAGCTACATACATATATACAGATCCAGAAAATGTTGGCCCAGCCAAGGGGAGGGGGAGAAAGGAGTGAGGGGAGGGGAGTGAGGGGGAGGGGAGTGAGGGGGAGGGGAGTGAGGGGAGGAGGGAGTGAGGGGGAGGGGAGTGAGGGGGAGGGGAGTGAGGGGGAGGGGAGTGAGGGGGAGGGGAGGGAGGGGGAGGGGAGGGAGGGGGAGGGGAGGGGGAGTGAGAGAGGAGTGGAGCTGGCTAGCTAGCTAGCTAGGGTTAATATGAAGTGATACTGTAAGCTGCCCCATGGGACCTTGAAGGATCTCTTTAAGGAGTGCTTTGGAGAACATTGTCAGGCTGATATGGAACATCTGGACACGAGGGTAGACATACTGAGCTTGACTAGCTGAGAGCAGCTGACACTCATTAGCAGCATTGCAAATGTAATTTGATTTAACAGAATCAATATATTTCCCTCATGGGTGTGGTCAGACACGCCTTTTTTTTTTCCTGGACAAAAGTTGGTCTGGGCAGATCATGTGCGTGCTGGGACCTTGCAGGGAGACCATCACCATGGCTGTTCATTCAGTGGCTTACATGCAGCACTGCAGTAGCGTAGCCTTACCTGGGTTGACTTTGCTATTAAAATGAGAGCATGTGTTGCTGGGATCTGATCCCAGCAGGTCCAGACGATGGTACTGGGCTTGAATCGGAAGAGCAAAGCTTTTGCCGTTGATGGTTTTAAAGTCAATGTTGACGGGATTGACCACACATAGAAAGAATGGAGTGCCTCCAATCTACAGTGGAGGGGAGGGGGAGGAGGGACAAATAAAATAATAGGATAAAAAGGATTGTCTATTATACACTGTAGCATGGTGTGTGAAGACACATCCCATACCTCCATCATCCCTACACCATCATCCCTACACCCTCATCCCTACACCATCATCCCTAGGATAATGTGGTTGCGCCATAGATTGCAAATTGGTACAATTAACTAATCTGGCGTTATGTTACGCTGCTTTGGCATATTTGTACCGTCACGTCTTATTGGTACATCCTATACACCACACCACACAGCCGTACAACCCACGTACAACCTCCTCCCCACAACCTCCTCCCTACAACCAAATATGAACAGGTTTATGCAAGTGACATTTTGGATTGTTCTAAGTCTGACAAGGACTTTATGTATTAATATATGTACACAAGCATTATGTGCTGTGTTGCGTGTGTGTGTGTGTGTATGTGTGTGTGTGTGTATGTGTGTGTGTGTGTGTGATATCCTTACAGGAAGCCAGCAATATTCATTAGTCACATTCATCACGTCAGCCCCCTGGTATTGAGTGTTCCCATTGGGCAGGATGTAGGAGGAGTTGAGACGCTTGCACCCTTCTTCTCCCCTACAATACACACACACATACACACACACAAAGTGGCAAATAAACATGTCACCACAGCCACATTTCACATCAGCTTCGCATATCACAGGTGATGCCACAAAAGCAGAATTAATTTTTGTTGTTACATCATGTCCTGAAGCTCAAAATAAGTTTCCTCTCTTCTCTTGCAAGCATCGTAGCAACATGGAACATACTCCAACGCCTTCCATTGCACAGTTCTTTCCTGTAGTGCTTCTCACCTGATCATGGAGTCACGGACGTCAGAGAAGGATTCAGCATGCTCTAGCATCCGGATGTCCCGGTATGCAGACGAAGAACGATTGGAGGGTACTGGAAGCAGTGGATGGAAGAGTACCAGACCTGCAAGCGTGTGTGTGATTGTGTGTGTGAGTGTGTGAGTGTGTGTGTGAATGTGAATATGTGAGTGCACATGTAGTCAGTGCCACACATGTTACAGGGGCGGTGGGAAGGGAAGGGAAGGGAAGGGAAGGGAAGGAAGGGAAGGGAAGGAAGGAAGGAAGGGAAGGGAAGGAAGGGAAGGGAAGGGAAGGGAAGGGAAGGGAAGGGAAGGGAAGGGAAGGGAAGGGAAGGGAGGAAGGGAAGGGAAGGGAAGGGAAGGGAAGGGAAGGGAAGGGAAGGGAAGGGAAGGGAAGGGAAGGGAAGGGAAGGGAAGGGAAGGGAAGGGAAGGGAAGGGAAGGGAAGGGAAGGGAAGGGAAGGGAAGGGAAGGGAAGGGAAGGGAAGGGAAGGGAAGGGAAGGGAAGGGAAGGGAAGGGAAGGGAAGGGAAGGGAAGGGAAGGGAAGGGAAGGGAAGGAAGGGAGGAGGAGACTTTACCGTCCTGATCGATGATGAAGGCATATGTCATGGAGTCTCCCTGGAAATACTCCACACCTTCCAAGAGCTCTGAGGACACTCAAATCAACGCCAACCACCACCCACCAGGTTGGGCTGTCCCTTTTGCAGCGTGAAGCATGGTGTGCCTAGACTGATCACGAGTTGGTCTGGGGAAGAGGTAGGGGGGTGGTGGGGGGGGGGGGGGGGGGGGGGGGGGGGGGGGGGGGGGGGGGAGACAAGATAAGGAAAGAGTGAGGTGTGCATGTGTGGAAATGTGTGGTGTGGAGAGTGTTGTGGAGGTGTGGAGTTTGTGCACACACGCATAGTGATGAAGTTAGTGTGTGTAGATGGTCAACAATGTCAGCATAGAGAACACAAACATAGGGGGATTGGAGGGAGCCCAGTGCTGGGGGAGATTGGAGGGAGCCCAGTGCTGGGGGAGATTGGAGGAGCCCAGTGCTGGTGGAGATTGGAGGGAGGCCCAGTGCTGGGGGAGAATTGGAGGGAGCCCAGTGCTGGTGCGATTGGAGGGAGCCCAGTGCTGGGGGAGATTGGAGGGAGCCCAGTGCTGGGGGAGATTGGAGGGAGCCCAGTGCTGGGGGAGATTGGAGGGAGCCCAGTGCTGGGGGAGATTGGAGGGGAGCCCAGTGCTGGGGGAGATTGGAGGGAGCCAAGTGCTGGGGGAGATTGGAGGGAGCCCAGTGCTGGGGGAGATTGGAGGGAGCCCAGTGCTGGGGGAGATTGGAGAGAGCCCAGTGCTGGGGGAGATTGGAGGGAGCCCAGTGCTGGGGGAGATTGGAGGGAGCCCAGTGCTGGGGGAGATTGGAGGGAGCCCAGTGCTGGGGGAGATTGGAGGGAGCCCAGTGCTGGGGGAGATTGGAGGGAGCCCAGTGCTGGGGGAGATTGGAGGGAGCCCAGTGCTGGTGCGATTGGAGGGAGCCCAGTGCTGGGGGAGCTTGGAGGGAGCCCAGTGCTGGGGGAGATTGGAGGGAGCCAAGTGCTGGGGGAGATTGGAGGGAACCCAGTTGCTGGGGAGATTGGAGGAGAGCCCAGTGCTGGTGCGATTGGAGGGAGCCCAGTGCTGGTGCGATTGGAGGGAGGCCCAGTGCTGGGGGAGATTGGAGGGAGCCAAGTGCTGGGGGGAGATTGGAGGGAGCCAAGTGCTGGGGGAGATTGGAGGGAAACCCAGTGCTGGGGGAGATTGGAGGGAGCCCAGTGCTGGTGCGATTGGAGGGAGCCCAGTGCTGGGGGAGATTGGAGGGAGCCCCAGTGCTGGGGGAGATTGGAGGAGCCCAGTGCTGGGGGAGATTGGAGGGAGCCCAGTGCTGGGGGAGATTGGAGGGAGCCCAGTGTGGTGCGATTGGAGGGAGCCCAGTGCTGGGGGAGATTGGAGGGAGCCCAGTGCTGGGGGAGATTGGAGGGAGCCCAGTGCTGGGGGAGATTGGAGGGAGCCCAGTGCTGGGGGAGATTGGAGGGAGCCCAGTGCTGGGGGAGATTGGAGGGAGCCCAGTGCTGGGGGAGATTGGAGGGAGCCAGTGCTGGGGGAGATTGGAGGGAGCCCAGTGCTGGTGCGATTGGAGGGAGCCAAGTGCTGGGGGAGATTGGAGGGAGCCAAGTGCTGGGGGGAGATTGGAGGGAACCCAGTGCTGGGGGAGATTGGAGGGAGCCCAGTGCTGGTGCGATTGGAGGAGAGCCCAGTGCTGGGGGAGATTGGAGGGAGCCCAGTGCTGGGGGAGATTGGAGGGAGCCCAGTGCTGGGGGAGATTGGAGGGAGCCCAGTGCTGGGGAGTGGAGGAGCCCAGTGCTGGGGGAGATTGGAGGGAGCCCAGTGCTGGTGCGATTGGAGGGAGCCCAGTGCTGGGGAGATTGGAGGGAGCCCAGTGCTGGGGGAGATTGGAGGGAGCCCAGTGCTGGGGGAGATTGGAGGGAGCCCAGTGCTGGGGGGAGATTGGAGGGAGCCCAGTGCTGGGGGAGATTGGAGGGAGCCCAGTGCTGGGGGAGATTGGAGGGAGCCCAGTGCTGGGGGAGATTGGAGAGAGCCCAGTGCTGGGGGAGATTGGAGGGAGCCCAGTGCTGGGGGAGATTGGAGGGAGCCCAGTGCTGGGGGAGATTGGAAGGAGCCCAGTGCTGGGGGAGATTGGAGGGAGCCCAGTGCTGGGGGAGATTGGAGGGAGCCCAGTGCTGGGGGAGATTGGAGGGAGCCCAGTGCTGGGGGAGATTGGAGGGAGCCCAGTGCTGGGGGGAGATTGGAGGGAGCCAAGTGCTGGGGGAGATTGGAGGGAGCCCAGTGCTGGGGGAGATTGGAGGGAGCCCAGTGCTCGGGGAGATTGGAGGGAGCCCAGTGCTGGGGGAGATTGGAGGGAGCCCAGTGCTGGGGGAGATTGGAGGGAGCCCAGTGCTGGTGGGAGATTGGAGGGAGCCAAGTGCTGGGTCCATGCCCTCTAACCCAACGGGCCATCATCTTGACAAAACACATCGTAAATATTGAGTCGGGATAGCTTTGGTATGTCTCATTGTGATCTGTTGATCCTTTGAACATATTTGACAGGCCAATACAACACTGCCTGTTCTAGTGTGATGACCTACCGAGGCCAGACTTGTAGTAGGGAGGCACAAAGATGGGCTTGAAGGTGCTCTCCACTTGCATGGTCCAGCGAGCAGCAAACTCAGAGTAGAAGGACTGCATCTCCTCCCTCAGGTCCAGCTCTGGCCGCAGCTCAACGTAATGGTGTTGCTGAGAGGGGGAGGAGGGGTGGTGTATAGCCTGGGAACCTGACACATGGGACGTGTGGACAACCTGGCTGTTGGAACACATACGTACATACAGTGTGCACACCCACATATACACAATACGCACACCCCACATATATTTATACACACATACATGTACATGTACTCGTAGACTGACAACACAGCATACCTGTATGTGTTGTAAAACTACATACAGGACAATGTTCAGCTAAAGTGCTCTAAAGGAAGAGCAATGCTTGCATTCAAATGTATGGCTAATTAGAAATTCATCATAACTCTGCAAAAAAAGTTTTGATGCATAAAAATTATTTGGACTTTCCAGTTCACAGTAAAATTACCCATTAGGGTACTGTGCTGGACACTATGTTCAAGAAAGTAGGTTTGAACATAGAGCAAAAAGCAAGCACATGAAAGGTAGTGCATTGAATATGCTTTTATCTGAAAGATGAGTATGGAAGCATATCACCACTCCACCATCTATGCACCTGTGCTTTTTATGCTGTTGTTGTGTTCAATGACGACAAAGGAAGACCTCACCATCGTAACACATACAACTTCAACTTTCACAAATGAGCTACAAGTGTGTGTGCTCACACACCCAGTATAAAGCTACACAACATTACCGTTACAGCAGCAGCTGGAAGGAGTGACTCGTAGAAGCTTCGGACAGAACTGAGTATGTAACTTTGTGCTGTGGAAAAAAATTGATCCACACTATCACAATATGTAATAGCACACACTCTATAACAACTTCATGTAGAGCACACTCCATAACTACATGTACAAACACCTTACAAAGAGCACATCTTGCAACAAATTCAAATAGAGCACACCTCTCAATGAGTGGCCATACATGCATACTAGGCAGCTCTCTCACCTGGCACACCAACAAAAATGAACAGAGATATGTTTGTGATGTTATTGCTGGTGACCAAAGCCCTGATGTTGTCCCTGTCATCACTTGAGTCAATCCTTTCGCCATCTGTGAACACCACAATGGCTGGATACAAAGAAATAGAGGGTACTGTGAGCAGTATGGGCACAAAAACAGTCAGGTTATCCTATCTCACATTTGGTTTATTTTCTTTTTAAATATTTATTAATAATCGCCTGTATACAACAATGCACTGATAAGTAAAGCTGACTCAACTCCTCTCACAGCTAAACAATTAATTTATTTCACATGTCAAAATCGATACATCCCTCCAAATCAAATGTCCAAATGCACTGTTATTACACAACCTAATGTCTTAATAAGCCATTACAAACAACAAAATGTCACCTCTGCTTCGGGAACCAGAAATATCATCATTACTGAAGTAGTCAAATGCTGCCTTGAGAGCGCTGAAGAGATTGTTACCATCTAGGGAGGGAGGGAGTGTGCGAGTGAGGGAGAGGGAGAGGAGGGAGGAGGGAGGAAGGGAGAGAGGGAGGGGGAGAGGAGGGAGGGAAGGAGGAGGGAGAAAGGAGGAGAGAGGGAGAGAGGGAGGGGGAGAGGAGGGAGGGAGGGAGGGGAGAGGAGGGAGGGAGGGGAGAGGAGGAAGGGAGGGAGGTATGGAGAATGGAAGGAGGGAGGTAGGGAGAATAGCATGATTTTATATCGCGATGCCCCTCCTCCTCTAACCTAGAGGGTCTGGAGCAGTGAAGAGGAAGTTCTGAAACTTGACAATGTTGGCAGGACTGGCGGTGGAGAGGGAGGAGGCATAGCATCCACTGAGGGCTGGCCTGTGTACCCCACTGTTGTACATCAGCACTGCCAACTGGAGGGACAGAGGAGGATAGCAGGAAGGGGGGGGGAAGTAACAAAGGATCATCTGCCTCTGTAGCAGGCCCCTCCCACCCTGCCCAGTACCCAGACCTACCCTATCTCTGGGGTTGAGGGTGTTGATCAGTATGTTTGCAGCTTGGATGAGAGTGTTGTAATCATCAGGATTGATGAACCTATTGTTCTTCACCACCACAACCACATCTTTGAAGTTGGGTGTGGCTGATGCAGTGTACCATGGCCTGTGGGGGGATGAGGGAATGGGTCATGGACACACCCACTACACCACACCCACATACACCAACAACAGAGCTACTAGGCTCACTGGGATTGCAGCATGCTTTTACAAAATAAAAACCTATCAACAGGCAGGAAGGTGTGTACAACATGTCGAGCAGCAATAACCATGGATCACACCAGCTTATCTTACTTTGAAGTGGTCAAGTCAAAAGAGGCGCTGGCCCCAATACAAACATAATGGTGGGAGGATGGCATTTTCTTGACCACAGCACACTACTCAATTGTGGGTCTCGTCCATTAAACACTATGAATATCATTACTGCACACTTGTTGTGTCAGGTTCTCATCTCACCTGTAGCGAGGGTCAAATGAATCACAGTTGTCCACCTTGTACGCGGGGTAGACGTTTGACACCCCTTTTTCCGACCCAAAGTATTGCCACTTCACGGGGGCGTGGCTGTTATCAGTGTACACAGCAATCAGCTTGCCATACACGGACTCTTGTTGGGCCCCAGGCCCAGACTGCCCCGAAACCTTGTCACAGCTCATCAGCCTGGATACCTGGAACCAAGACACAGAAAGACAGAGTGATCCACGTTCAAGCCACACCGCTCCAATGCAAGCTTATGCCTGCCTGCACTGGATCCATGCAGGCAGGCATAGACTTGCTCTACTTTATAATCATTGCATTGAAACCTTGTCTTTGTTTTTTTATTTGTTTGTTGTTTTTTTTTTTTGCATTGCAGGAGAGGGGTGTGGCTTTAAAAAAAACAGCAGTGTATGTAAGTTGTAGTACAGCTAAACACTCTGAGAGACTAATCACTTCACTGCTACATGACACTGCTACATGACTGCACTGCTACATGACTACACTGCTACATGATACACTGCTACATGACTGCACTGCTACATGACTGCACTGCTACATGACTTCACTGCATATGACTGCACTGCTACATGACTGCACTGCTACATGACTACACTGCTACATGACTACACTGCTACATGACTACACTGCTACATGACTGCACTGCTACATGACTGCACTGCTACATGACTACACTGCTACATGACTGCACTGCTACATGACTGCACTGCTACATGACTGCACTGCTACATGACTGCACTGCTACATGACTACACTGCTACATGACTACACTGCTACATGACTGCACTGCTACATGACTGCACTGCTACATGACTACACTGCTACATGACTGCACTGCTACATGACTACACTGCTACATGACTGCACTGCTACATGACTGCACTGCTACATGACTGCACTGCTACATGACTGCACTGCTACATGACTACACTGCTACATGACTACACTGCTACATGACTGCACTGCTACATGACTGCACTGCTACATGACTACACTGCTACATGACTGCACTGCTACATGACTACATGCTACATGACTGCACTGCTACATGACTGCACTGCTACATGACTGCACTGCTACATGACTGCACTGCTACATGACTACACTGCTACATGACTACACTGCTACATGACTGCACTGCTACATGACTACACTGCTACATGACTGCATGCTACATGACTGCACTGCTACATGATACACTGCTACATGACTGCACTGCTACATGACTGCACTGCTACATGACTACACTGCTACATGACTACACTGCTACATGACTGCACTGCTACATGACTGCACTGCTACATGATACACTGCTACATGACTACACTGCTACATGACTGCACTGCTACATGACTACACTGCTACATGACTGCACTGCTACATGACTACACTGCTACATGACTGCACTGCTACATGACTGCACTGCTACATGACTGCACTGCTACATGACTACATGCTACATGACTACACTGCTACATGACTACACTGCTACATGACTACTGCTACATGACTGCACTGCTACATGACTACACTGCTACATGACTGCACTGCTACATGACTACACTGCTACATGACTACACTGCTACATGACTACACTGCTACATGACTACACTGCTACATGACTACACTGCTACATGACTACACTGCTACATGACTACACTGCTACATGACACACTGCTACATGACTACACTGCTACATGACTGCACTGCTACATGACTACACTGCTACATGACTGCACTGCTACATGACTGCACTGCTACATGACTGCACTGCTACATGACTGCACTGCTACATGACTGCACTGCTACATGACTACACTGCTACATGACTACACTGCTACATGACTGCACTGCTACATGACTGCACTGCTACATGACTACACTGCTACATGACTACACTGCTACATGACTACACTGCTACATGACTGCACTGCTACATGACTACACTGCTACATGACTGCACTGCTACATGACTGCACTGCTACATGACTGCACTGCTACATGACTGCACTGCTACATGACTGCACTGCTACATGACTACACTGCTACATGACTACACTGCTACATGACTGCACTGCTACATGACTACACTGCTACATGACTACACTGCTACATGACTACACTGCTACATGACTGCACTGCTACATGACTGCACATGGTGTGCTAAACCCTTGGCTATTGGCTTTGAAATGTAATAACTTACGACAGGAAGTCAACAACATACATGCACATGTACCCACCATAACATGTCACATGCACACACACACACACACACACCACACACACACACACACACACACACCACACACACACACACACACCACAATACTGCAATGAACAGTGTCCCCCCCCCCCCCCCACCACCACCACCACCACCTTGGAAGCAATATCGCTTTACCACATAACATAACACCAGTAGGTATAGCAGGTGCCTGGAATGTGTGGGAGTATCTAGGCCAGATGTAATTACAACCTAAAGGACCACAGCTAATGCATGATGTGCAACTGTACATGGATGGGACATGTACTGCTTATAAAAAGTACAAATATATTCATGAGGCAACCAGACAGCATGAAGTGTGCCCTGATGACCTCAACTGCTCATCAGAGGAGTCTATTTAGTGAGCACCACTGCAAACCCTCTGAAACAATTCATAATGAAGCACGTGTTGCATAAAACACCACTCAAATGAATGCAATCGTCCATGGGAGTAGAGTTACACAACCTTGATTTCCACGCCAAATTGGGAACTATTCCATGGGAGTTATTTTAAAGCATAACCATTACATCTCTCTACATCAAACCATTTTCCCATCAAACACACATGCATCTTCCCCATGCCTTCCTCCCCCACACACATGCATCTTCCCCATGCCTTCCTCCCCCACACACACATGCATCTTCCCCATGCCTTCCTCCCCCACACACATGCATCTTCCCCATGCCTTCCTCCCCCACACACATGCATCTTCCCCATGCCTTCCTCCCCCACACACATGCATCTTCCCCATGCCTTCCTCCCCCACACACATGCATCTTCCCCATGCCTTCCTCCCCCACACACATGCATCTTCCCCATGCCTTCCTCCCCCACACATGCATCTTCCCCATGCCTTCCTCCCCCACACACATGCATCTTCCCCATGCCTTCCTCCCCCACACACATGCATCTTCCCCATGCCTTCCTCCCCCACACATGCATCTTCCCCATGCCTTCCTCCCCCACACACATGCATCTTCCCCATGCCTTCCTCCCCCACACACACATGCATCTTCCCCATGCCTTCCTCCCCCACACAAGCACATTTAAGGCACCAACAGTGTGCACAATGCAAGCATGTCCCTCTTAAACACAGGTACCCAACAGGCACTCCTGGATACGAAGGCTACTGGAACGCACCCACACACCCACATGCATGCATGCAATCATGTTGACGATCCACCACACAACACACTATACACAACCTAGTCAGCAATGTTCAACAGTCAAAACAATGTCACATACTTTTCACACACACATATCACAATCACAGGTGACAAGCTTTCCATTGCCCACTCACATTGACAGCAAAGTTGAAGTCTTGTGACAAGCTACTGGGGTTCATGTGGCAACACTGTGTGTTGCTCTTGATGGACAAAAAGTCCCCATTGGAATAGACCAACTCAATCCTTTGCTTGAGTGCAAAGACAGCTTCCTTCTGGGCCTCAAAGCTGTTCTCCAGTTGAGTGGCAAGCTACAGGAGAAGCATAGCAATGAGATCCCCTCAAAGGATAGCATCCAGCCCCTGAGAGTAAGCCCCCCCCCCCCCACCCCCCTCCAAACAGGCACACTCACATGGACACACCTGTCCAATGGCAAAAAGGTTTTGAAATTCAAGAGTTGACCGCACCCATGACCAGCCTGCATTTACATCCCATAATAATCCTATTTTGCAACATAACATTTGCTACCGACCTTGCTACTGGTACGTATTTAAGCTACGCCCATGCAACATAAATGCACACAAATGTCTCCCGCACAGCACATAAAACGAACGAAACGCTTTGCCATGCAGCGAAACCAGAAACAAAAAAAAATGGCGGCGTGCGCTCGAGAGATGTAAAACTTACAGTTGCTGCAATGGTGGCTGCATCCCTGTATTGGCTGTTGTACGACAGCGAAGAGCAGTAGCTCTGCGGGCAGATTGTGCGTGTTTGTGTGTGTGTAGTGTGTATGTGTGTGTGATTGTGTTAGCACATATTAATTTGTAGGTTTTGTGTGGTGTACCTGCGTGATGAGGTGCAAGCATATTTTACGTGCGTATCGTGTGTGTGTGTGTGTGTGTGTGTGTGTGCGTATGTGTGTGTGTGCGGTCGTATGTGTGTGTGGTGTGTGTTGATGTGCGGAGGTGTAGGTGGATAGGGGATGACGACGAATTGACATAGGGGTGAGTGTCTGAACATTCGCTGCTCCCTCTCCACGCCATGGTTACCTGCATCCGCTCAACTCCCAAGGCACCAGTGGCGAGATCTTGAACAGCTGCTGAGAATGACGACACCTGCAATTCCAGAGAGCTTCGAGGCGGGAACAGGGCGATCAGTACCGCCGCTATAACTGTTTTTCTAAACACGTGCATCTTCTGAGACGCATCCGTTATACCCACAGGGGCTACTAGAAGGCTTTCTCGACCTCCCCTAATTATCACCTAGCAACGTGCTTGGAAACATTGCATCACGGGATGCATCGGTGACGTAACCATCAAAGTTGCTAATT
Source organism: Ephydatia muelleri (assembly GCA_013339895.1). NCBI lineage: Eukaryota > Metazoa > Porifera > Demospongiae > Spongillida > Spongillidae > Ephydatia > Ephydatia muelleri. The sequence goes on from JABACO010000024.1 coordinate 1,496,318, forward strand.
AATGCGGGCACGAGCGAGCGCGAGAACTCATACAAGTATTTGACCATAAGCTATAAGATAAGAAGAGAACTTTTCGTCACTGCTAACGAACTCACGTTCTCGCTCCATGGTAAGGAAATGCTCAGCTGTAATGATAAAAGAGTCTCCGCAATATATAGCTTGCGTCCAGTCAGACGATTCATTTTGATCATTATCCAATAGGTCATCCTGACATGGCATTAGATCTGCCTTCTTTTGTTAAGAGCTCTGGGTACATATCCAGATATACATAGCGAATCACATTTGTTTCTGCATATGCCAGGTCATCATTATCAGAACTGGACACTGTCATTGGAGTTATATCAATAATGGTACAAAGTGAGAATGGCCTTGAAGATGTGATGACCTATACATTGAAAAAAAAAATGGTGAAGCCTTGCATTGAGCACTGGTTTGTATGAATAAATTCCATACTTGTAGATCCTCATCACTGATGTGCGCATTGATGCCATCTCTCACATTCATAGTTACAACCGGTTTTGAGCAACCAATTGACATTCTGCTCCAAAGCACAGTTTTCAGAAGGGAGATAAAATTCACTGTCTTCTTGCAGTGCTTTCATGGCCACGGAAGTTTAAACCTTGGCTCCAGTATACCGGCTTTCCTGATGTAGTGGTGCTGCTCAGTTTCATGCATAAGTACCTTTGATCAATGTCATATGGTAGTTGCTCCAAGCTTTGGTCAGGTATATTGACATGCACCTGACAGTCCCTATAACAACACCATGACAAAATGAATTCATTACTCTCTGAGTGCGTGAGTGTCTATGCCGGAGAACTCAGCAACATTTGGGTTATCATGAACACAACCTCTTGCGGCCTACCAATCAGTGTGTCTCGATTCGATGAGAAATTCCCAAAATCATGTAACACTACCATTATACAGTGAATCAACTCACAAGATATCTTCAAGCCATAGTGAGTTTCAAAAACATCCTAGGATATTATGTCATTCGTGTGCTAAATATAGGAGTATTAAATTTTCCCTTATTGTTAGACCCTTGTTTCCTTACTTTTTACACCACTTTTGTCTTCAAATCCTATATACCACCAACTTTCTCATAGAGAATGTTTTTATTTACTTGTCTTCTGAATAACTTCACATCCATGTGCATAATTGTGGACATTTAGTGTATCAAATAATTTATTGGCCATGCCGACAAATCTGACATCTCTGAAATCATCGCCACGTATCAGCAGCAGTGCTTTGGGCATTGATTCATTTCAAACCTGACCACTGAAAATTAGGGAAAAATCCTGTACTTGCTGTTGCCAAAATATGAGCTCGCTAGGCAGCTTCACCATGCAGGGACACTAGGCAGCTTCACCATGCAGGGACACTAGGCAGCTTCACCATACAGGGACGCTAGGCAGCTTCACCATACAGGGACACTAGGCAGCTTCACCATGCAGGGACACTAGGCAGCTTCACCATACAGGGACACTAGGCAGCTTCACCATGCAGGGACACTAGGCAGCTTCACCATACAGGGACGCTAGGCAGCTTCACCATGCAGGGACACTAGGCAGCTTCACCATGCAGGGACACTAGGCAGCTTCACCATGCAGGGACACTAGGCAGCTTCACCATACAGGGACACTAGGCAGCTTCACCATGCAGGGACACTAGGCAGCTTCACCATGCAGGGACACTAGGCAGCTTCACCATACAGGGACACTAGGCAGCTTCACCATACAGGGACGCTAGGCAGCTTCACCATGCAGGGACACTAGGCAGCTTCACCATGCAGGGACACTAGGCAGCTTCACCATGCAGGGACACTAGGCAGCTTCACCATACAGGGACACTAGGCAGCTTCACCATGCAGGGACACTAGGCAGCTTCACCATGCAGGGACACTAGGCAGCTTCACCATACAGGGACACTAGGCAGCTTCACCATGCAGGGACACTAGGCAGCTTCACCATGCAGGGACGCTAGGCAGCTTCACCATGCAGGGACACTAGGCAGCTTCACCATACAGGGACGCTAGGCAGCTTCACCATACAGGGACACTAGGCAGCTTCACCATACAGGGACACTAGGCAGCTTCACCATGCAGGGACACTAGGCAGCTTCACCATACAGGGACACTAGGCAGCTTCACCATACAGGGACACTAGGCAGCTTCACCATGCAGGGACACTAGGCAGCTTCACCATGCAGGGACACTAGGCAGCTTCACCATACAGGGACACTAGGCAGCTTCACCATGCAGGGACGCTAGGCAGCTTCACCATACAGGGACACTAGGCAGCTTCACCATGCAGGGACGCTAGGCAGCTTCACCATACAGGGACACTAGGCAGCTTCACCATACAGGGACACTAGGCAGCTTCACCATGCAGGGACGCTAGGCAGCTTCACCATACAGGGACACTAGGCAGCTTCACCATGCAGGGACACTAGGCAGCTTCACCATACAGGGACACTAGGCAGCTTCACCATGCAGGGACACTAGGCAGCTTCACCATGCAGGGACACTATGCTTTCTGGAGATGCATGCAATTACCTCCTTTATATAACCTTCTGACTCTTCGTTCTGGTGTACAGCTTTAGCCTCAGAAGTATTTTTTTTTGCTTTTTGACGTTCAGAAAAACCTTAGGAGGGAATAGTATTTGTGTTGTAGTGTACCAAGCCTTTTGGTAGCTGTGTACGGTTTGGTATAATTTAAATACAGAGTCAAATCACCTCATGTTCATATCAGGAAGCTGGTCTTCATCAGGACTGTCTATCTGTGTCGTCAACTGAGGAACAATATCCCATTCGGGATCCACTCAAGATACTTCCAAGCAGTCCAGAGTAATCAAAAACAAGAAACTGAGATATCATTTACTGAAGAATAATATGACTTACATACTACAGTGGAATCCCTAAGGCCATTCAAAATGTGATTATAGTATCCCCGCGCCAATCAATAACGTCCATTTATTTATTTGGTGAAAAGGACTAACGCATGATTTTTCAAGATTTCCAAAAAAAAAAAACTCTAGAAGTCTGAAATGTCCTCTACACATTGATTTCTTACACACTGAGAATCAGAGTATCTGTCATGGAGTTGTAAGGCGCTGAATTTTTAATAAGCCATAGATTTCAACACAAGGTTTACATTTCTATTGTGTGCTGGAAAATGTATAATACATCCTTTAAAAGGTAGCAATCCTCTGTGTTGTATTAAACCGCACAGGTTCTACAAGAAGCGATGGTAACAAACAAGCCCGGAAGTGTGGGACAAAGGAAGGATGACCTATCTAGTTTTGGTGACTATCACCTTAACTGTGGTGGTCAGTTCTTAAAAATAGGAACGTTCACAAGCTCTATTTGGCTGTCTTCATAATCCATTTAGTGAAAGGGTTATGTGGTCAATAACAAAGGATGATCTAGAACAGATGGCACGCTCTCTTGCATCATATTGCGGACCCAATTTCACACAGTCACGGACATCTGGCCAGTAGTCTTCAAGGAGCTCCGCCATTTAAAAGACTCAGTTAGTTCACCTCATTGTCAGTTCCTGCCTCCTTTCGCTTTCACTCCTGATGACGTGATATTTTATTATATTAGGGATCGTTTCTCAGTGCGTTGTAAGAAGCATATAATGCTACCTTATAGGTTTACGTGATTGGAAACAGAATGTCATTGAACATATGAGTACCCTGACATACAAAAAGAGACAAATACATTTATGGAGGGGGGCGGGGTTGCATCACGAGTGACCTCACGTGATGAATCACTCAGAACCAAACACCACCTGCATTGGATGGATCAATGCTTCCTTGCTCGATGACATCACGCTCGACGACACCATGCTCAATGCAATGATTTTCGACCGAAATGCTATCATCCCGTTCACCACAGCTACTAGGGCTGGCAGCTATGCCCACATCCGATTCCTCGTTGGTGGATAGGCCACTTCTACTCCCATTGGGCACGTGGGATGACATCATAACACCATTGACCACGCCCATGACACGCTGTCGAGTGGCACTACACTCGGGTTCGGGACCATTTTGAGGTGTGCTGTTCTTGGAAATCGCTGCTTTAAGAAAGCTGTTCCTCCGCCAGTACAGGATCCCGCCAATCACCATGGATACCAGGACCATGACGGCGATAGTGGTGCATACAATGGTGATGTCCTGCCATGTCCGGAGTGTGCCGATAAAGAGGGGGGGAGGGGCCACGGAGTGATTAAAGTGGACAGAGTGATCAACTGCTCCTTGTAGGACCATGGTGTTTCTCGGGACAGTTGCCATGGTGGTAGTGAGGTGGGAGGGTGGAGGGGAGGAGAGTGTGGAAAGGGAGGTAGTGAGTGTGGTAGTGGTGATGGTGGTGACTGGGACAGGACAGGCAGATAGACATTTCTTCTCAGCAGTTCTGCTTGATGAGGACACGGCACACAGCTGACAGTCAGCGTAGCAAGTGCAGTTAGAAAAGTCCGAACTACATGTGTGTGAGTGTGTGGTGGTGTGTGAGTGTGATGTGTGAACATGGTGTGTGAGTGTGATGTGTGAACATGGTGTGTGAGTGTGATGTGTGAACATGATGTGTGAGTGTGATGTGTGAACATGATGTGTGAGTGTGATGTGTGAACATGATGTGTGAGTGTGATGTGTGAACATGATCACGTGTGCCAGTGGACAAGAGGCAATATGACATCTTGTCACTTGAATTGCTCTTTGGAACAGCCCTTATCGGTACAGTGTGCCCAACTGACCACACCTACCCTTGCCAATCAACACGACCAAAAGCCACACCTCTTCCCCACCCACTTACTCACCCGTACTGATCACATGACAAGTCTGAGCAGGAGGGAAGTGTGTTTGAAAGGGAGGAGAGCACTGGAATGGTTTCATTTAAGAAGGGCACTGGACACACGCTGGCCCTAGAATGAGAGGGTGCGGTTGTGACGAAGGGGTGTGGCCATGACGAAGGGGTGTGGCCATGATGGAAAGTAGGAGATAAGAAGTGAGAGGGATGAGGTGAGGAGGGAGAGAGAGGAGAGTGTGTCGGGTGTCAAATAAACTCACACTAAATGTTGGAAGGTTTCTAGGCAAGGGTTGTAATTGTCAGCAGGAATATCGTCATAACATGGGCAAGTGCAGTCCTGAGGAATACTGCTGCAAGGCCAGTCCTGTAGGGATGGGCACACCCACAACTGAGCTCCTCCCATTTCCACACAGACTCTCTCGCCTCATTTGAAGCCCCTCCCACTTACCACATTGCAGGTACAGGAGATGCTCCTGGAACAGAGGGAAAGATCAGTTTTCTTCTGGTCCACCACAATGAGGTAGCCATTGGTCAAGCTGATGGGAGCAATCTGAGACACAAGGGGAGGCACATGGGAGTGATACTATAATTTAGCTTTTTGACAGCACACTTTGCCAGGGACAATGTAATCTGCCTTGTGTGTGTGTGTGTGTGTGTGTGTGTGTGTGTGTGTGTGTGTGTGTGTGTGTGTGTGTGTGTGCGTGTATGCATGTGTGTGTGTGCTCAATCTCACAGAGTAGAAGATGCAGTAGGTGGAGTAGCCTCCTTGTAGATGGTATGGAGAATTTTGAACCTAGAGGCAAGAGAGGAAAGAGGGAGAGGGGAGAGGGGAGGAGGGAGAGGGGAGAGGGGAAGGGGAGGAGGGGGAGGAGGGAGAGGGGGAGGGAGAGGGGGAGGGAGAGGGGGAGGGAGAGGGGAGGAGGGAAGGGAGAGGGGAGGAGGGAAGGGAGAGGGGAGGAGGGAAGGGAGAGGGGAGGAGGGAAGGGAGAGGGGAGGGAGAGGTCGGGAAAGGGGAGGGAGAGGGAGGAAGAGGGGAGGAGGGAGAGGGGGGTGAGGAAGACCGGGGGAAGAAAAAGAGGACGGTGGGAGAGAGAAAATCAATGTTAACACATTTTAAACGACCCATAGAAGATGGGTTCCACAATAGAGCAAACATCTCACTCTGCTGGTCACTGCATAAGAGTACTTCCTTCTGGGTCTCTTGGTAAAATTGTCATCATACTGGAAGCTGTAGCAGTAGGATTTCTCCAAGTAGCCACTGAGGAGCATATCCTGGCTGAGAAGGGGCTCCTGACAAGCACAGGACCATAACAAGGTCAAGACCCAATGGTGCAAATAGTGTTCTATTAAGAGCTCACCCTCTCACTGATGTGCACATATTGCTCGTTTCCAGTTCCATCAAAACTCTCGTGAGCAATCAGATATCCATTCCCATCAATGATCATACACCTGGTGGGAGGAGCTTCATCCACTGGTCACACCCACATTGCCACACCCACACACCTGTAGGAGCCATCTTGACATAGAGGTGTAGTGTTCCTGAGCAGACGAGTAAGAGATGGATATGTGATGTCCATTCCCATCACTGCCAAGACACTGCAGTTGTAGTCTTGAGGACCTTCATTGCAGCTGCAACAGTAAGCGGCCATGGTTAATTAACCATATCCTACATTGTTTACCATTATCTGCACACCCACACTCTACACCCTCACCATACCCACACCACACCCTCACCACACCCACACTACACCCTCACCATACCCAAGCTACACCCTCACCACACCCACTCTACACCCTCACCACACCCACACTCTACACCCTCACCACACCCACACTCTACACCTTACCTCTTGGAGACAATGGCTTGACTGAAAGTGATGACATTTCTTGTGCCCAAGACATCAGGGTGTGGAGTGGAGAGAGCCAACACCCCTATATTGGCCACTGCTCGTCTGTACCTGGAGGAATGGGGAGGAAGTATGGAGGGAGGGGGAGGTGTGGAGGAGGAGGAGGTGGAGAGGGGGAGGTGTGGAGGAGGGGTCATGTCATTTCCACGGCTCCATTTCCACTTCTAATGAACGAAGTGTGTCTGATGTGGCTGTACCGACCTTTGCTAGCCTTGGAGCTACATACATATTATTAGTGGTTGAGTGAGCAGAAGACCATTTGTGTGCACCTAAAACACCTCTGGTATGTTTAGATGGTCACTCCAATTAGAGCATTTCATGCTATAAGCACTACACTTTCGGAATCAAAAAATGAGAGTTCTAACCAAAGTAGACACTCAAAGGGATGCAAAGATACATCTTTCTCAAAGCCATGTGGCACACCCCCTCACTATAAAACCTCCCTGATCCATTGGCACACCTCACTATAAAACCTCCCTGATCCATTGGCACATGCAAAGCACTACTTCTAATAACACAGTCCCCAGACCACCAATATCCTATAGTCAACACTTTGTGTATGTCATTGGCAGCAGCCCCTCCCACCTACCACGCTGACTTGATGGTGGTGGCGTCCTTCGATGCCAGCTGTACCCCTGGGTAGATCCTCATGACCCCCGTGGGCGTGGCTATGTACCTCCAGGAAATGTAGTCCTCGTAGGGAGAGGATTGGTTTGATACCCACAAGGAGTTCACTTTGGCTGTGGCTGCCACGGCTTCCAGGACCTTCCTCTGTTTAAGGGGACAAGAACGTTAGGCCACACCCCTAGTTGCATTAGACCTGCCCCTAGTGGCATGAGGCCACTCCCCTAGCTACATGAGGCCACACCCCTAGCTGCATGAGGCCACACCCTTAGTTCTATTAGGCCACACTCATAGTTGCAAGGTACGTTGCTACATGTACACATACATGTGGCACAAAATGCCTGAGCCATTGTAGTCAAGGAAACCAGATAGAAATAAGAAGTATAGTTAAACAGATATGATTATCGAATGGTTATGTTAAATTTGACGCATGGCTGGTTACGATGTAGAGACACAAGAGCCACACCCCTTTAGGATGACCACACCCCTTTGCTGAAGTATAAAAGGCAGAAGAGGGGCCTTTGACATGAACCCGGACCACACCCCCTAACCATACACCCACACCCACACCACGTGCCCACACACACACACACACACACACACACACACACACACACACACACACGGGTTTGCAGTACCTGCAGCATTTGCTTGGGGTCACTCATTTTCTGCATTGCAGTCTGTATGTACTTAGCTGTCTGTGCTGTTTCCTGTCCCAGCAGGTATTCATTTGGCTTTGCAAAGGCCCAAGGGGACAGATGGACAGTAGAGTAGGCTGGGGAAGAGGAAGGATTAACGTGAAGGTAGGTACTGGGGAAGAGGAGGTAGGTCATGGGGAGGAGGAGGTAGGTACTGGGAAGAGATTTTCATCCTTTCGCATCACGAGTTAATGTTTTCCATTTAATGCCTCCTTCCATTGGTTAGCTAAGCCACGTTCCCTTACCTTGGACTACCTTGCTGTTAAAACGAGAGCACATGGTATTGTTTTCTGAGCCTAGCAGGTCCAGACGATGGTACTGGGCTTCAATTGGAAGAGCAAAGCTTTTGCCGTTGATGGTTTTAAAGTCAATGTTGACGGGATTGACCACACATAGGAAGAATGGAGTGTCTCCAATCTACAGTGGAGGGGAGGGGGAGGTGCATGATGACCACCTTGCTACTGCTGTGCTTTAATTAGAACACAAACTGCATGAAGCACTGTTTCATTGTGATGAAGAATGCCTCTATCATTCTCGACTGACATGCAGCCTTGTGAGTATATGCAACTTCACCCTACATGGTATACTTGGTTATTTTTCTCTATTCACACAACACACATCAGGGGCGGATCTAGCGGGGGGGGGGGGGGGGGGGGGGGGCACGTGCCCCCCCCCCCCCCCCCCCCCCTTCCGTTCATCTAATTATATATTCATGTTACGTAATCGTACCATGTAACTGCTGATGTAAAAGGATGTAGCGTATGAAAGAAATGTTAACACTTCACCACCGCTTATAGCTTGCGCACACAAATGAGACAGTTGTAGAAATCTTCATTCAAAAGCGACCACGAAGGCTCTTCGCCTCACTGTATGACAAAAATGCATAAACTAGCTACATACTAGTATTAGTAGTACATGTACTTTCATGCTTTTGTATTAAGTGATAAGTGCTAATTTTTCATTATGAATGTGTGTCAGTATTGCTACATTGCTCAAAGCTTCGCGCGGGAGGGGGCACCCCCCCCCCCCCCCACACACACATGTATGCACACTTACAGGTTGCCAGCAATATTGATTGGTCAAAGGAGGTGCACTCTCAACTCTTTTGTATGCTGTGGTGCTGGAAGCAAGTAGTTTACACCCCACTTCACCTCTGTGCATGGAGGGAGGGAGGGAGAGAGGATGGAGGGAGGAAGGAGAGGAAGAAGAGAGGGGAGGATGGATTGAGGAGGGAGAGGTGATGATTGAGAGGAAACCATACACTCATGGTGCACTCTATTTAGAAGCTGTGGATACCTAGTCATGGAGTCAACCACTTCTGAGAAGTTAGTGGCGTGCTCTAAAGTCGTGATGTGCAGGTACACGGATGAAGATGTGATTGTTGGAGTTGAAAGCAAAGGATGGTATAGCACCAGACCTGTGTGTAGGTGTGTGTGTGTGTGTGTGTGTGTGTGTGTGTGGGTGTGTAGGTGAGTAAGTGCGTGCATGTAGGTAATGTGTGTTGTGTGTGAGCATGAAACATGTGCATGACGTGTGTATGTGTGTGTGAAATGGGTGAACAGTTGTCACATTTGGCAACAAAATTTTTCAACAAGCAAATTATCTTTTTTGACCACATGCAGAGGAAGGTGAAGTGGGTAAAGGGGAGGGGAGGAGGGAAGGTGTAAAGGAGGGGGAGGGAAGGGAGGAGACTTTACCTTCTTGGTCGATGATGAAGGCATAGGCCATGGAGTCTCCCTGGAAATAGTCCATGCCCTGGAGCACTTCGGACAAGCTCAGGTCCACCCCGGCCACACCCACTAACGTCAGCTGACCGTTGCTACGCTTGAAACATGGTGTGCATAGACTGCTGACCAGCTGGTCTGGGGAAGAGGATGGGGAGGAGGTGGTGAGGATAGGGAGATGGTGTGAGGATGGGGAGGAGGTGGTGAGGGTGGGGAGGAGGTGGTGAGGATGGGGAGGAGGTGGTGAGGGTGGGGAAGCTTCTTTACCGAGGCCAGACTTGTAGTATGGAGGTATGAAAATGGGTTTAAAGGTGCTTCCAAGTTGAGTGGAGAATGTGGAGTAGAAGGGCTGCATCCGGTCCCTCAAGTTTCCTCCTGAAGTCAGCTCTATGTAATGGTTCTGCTACACTCACACCCACACCCACACCCACACACACACACACACACACAAACGCAGTGACATAACTACACACACCACACCTCTGTACCAACACCTACACCTCTGAAAGCAATACAGTGTAGTTCCTTACTGATGTGGCCGTATTTAGAAGGAGAGACTTGTAGAAACTTCTCACTGCAGAGTTTGGTGAGCTTTTTGCTGCTGCATAAAATTCAAGCACACTCTTGTTACAACTTGAAATAGAGCACACCACACATCAAATACGCATGTACATGTAAAGGTTTAGCAATAATTGTAAAATTAAGGCTATCCTCCCCAGCCACTCCCATCATCCTCCTCCCCAGCCACTCCCACCATCCTCCTCCCCAGCCACTCCCACCATCCTCCTCCCCAGCCACTCCCATCATCCTCCAAGCCACTCCCACCATCCTCCTCCCCAGCCATCGCACCATCCTCCCCAGCCACTCCCACCATCCTCCTCCCCAGACACTTGCACCATCCTCATCCCCAGCCACTCCCATCATCCTCTTCCCCAGCCCCTCCCGCTCTGGCTCACCTGCCACACTGACAAAGAAGAATAGAGACACATTATTGCTGCTGTTAACTAAAGCTGTTATGTTGTCCATGGCATCTTTAGAGTCCATCTTTTCCCCATCTGTAAATACTGCAATGGCTGGCACAAAGAAAAGTGCCTTACAAGCCATGTTGGGTTATCCAATACACACCCACCCACTCACACGCACACACCCGCACACACACACGTGCACACACACACACACACACACACACACACACACACACACACACACACACATGCACACACACCTCCCATACATAACATGGTCAAATACCCTATGTCCTGCACATACCTCGATCTCTGGTGTAGTTTGCAAACTCTCTGTTGCAATTCAAATAGTCAAAGGCAGATTTGAGTGCACCAAACAAATTGTTGCCATCTTCAGAAGAAAGGGAGAAAGGAGTCACTAGACCATGTGTCGGTTCAGAGCACACTCTATGCCACGCCCTTCTCAACAATCCCATATGTACCATCAATGCACAAGTGGAGTGGGAAGAGGGAGGTGGGAGGGGAAGGCAAATGCAAGCCAGCAGTCCTTAGCTAAATGACTTCCTTCAATATGTGTGGCCCTGGTCATTTAAAATCAATATCTTTTGAGGGTTTACATCAGACAGTTGGGTTTGAATTAAGGCTTTTCCCAAAGGGTAGCTGGCAACGTTCAGTACATAAACATCACATTCATATCGCAATGCCCCTCATATGGAGAATGGAAGGAGGGAGGTAGGGAGGAGAATAGCATCTATCACGTTAAGTTTTTATATCTCGATGCCCCTCCTCCTCTAACCTAGAGGGTCTGGAGCAGTGAAGAGGAAGTTCTGAAACTTGACAATGTTGGCAGGACTGGCGGTGGAGAGGGAGGAGGCATAGCATCCACTGAGGGCTGGCCTGTGTACCCCACTGTTGTACATCAGCACTGCCAACTAGAGGGACAGAGGAGGATAGCAGGAAGGGGAGGAGGGGTAACAAAGGATCATCTAGGAGCTGGTTTGATGTCTGCCTCTGCAGTTTATTCGTAGCAGGCCCCTCCCACCCCTGCCAGCTGGAGGGACAGGGACATATTAGGAGACCTGAGGTACCCTAGGTTAGTCCTAGTTAATTGAAACTACTGGACCAGACCAACGACCATAGGTACTGCTGTGGTTGGCTAGGAAGCAGATATGATTGAGTGCTGGAATGGCTGGCCTACTGAGGAGACTCCTTACAGAGGTTCTTGGTGTGCATCCAATAAAATGGAAGCACAGAGATGGTTCACATAGCATTGCCAATTGTGACTTCATAGTTACACGTTACATTAGGCAGGTTAAGCTAGAGACGTGTGAAATGAGTGTGAAATGCAGTGTGAATATCGGATCAGATAACAACAACAACAGGTGATTTAGATCAGCTGTTGTGAGCACCAATAAGCAACAATTGGATTCAATGTTAAACAAATGATTTATAAGAAACCACACAGTATTGCCTTCCTCCCCACAAAGCGTATTTGTTGCCTGCTGCTACATTATTTGAACTAGTTAGTGCTGGTCAAACCATCGAGCAGTTCCCCATTGCATTGTGTGGACCTCTTTTGTCATTAAAGGAGGAGGAGGAGGAGGAGGAGGAGGAGGAGGAGGAGGAGGAGGAGGAGGAGGAGGAGGAGGAGGAGGAGGAGGAGGAGGAGGTGAAACAAGAAGATATTTTGGCCTAAAGGTTCTTGAAGATTTGGCCAACGTTCCATAGTGACATGAACGCTGCCAAGATCCCCAGCAAGATGAGATACGCAACCAATGGGATGCACCGTATCCCGCCTATACGTGAGGGTACTGCAGCAGGCCCCTCCCACCCTGCCCAGTACCCAGACCTACCCTATCTCTGGGGTTGAGGGTGTTGATCAGTATGTTTGCAGCTTGGATGAGAGTGTTGTAATCATCAGGATTGATGAACCTATTGTTCTTCACCACCACAACCACATCTTTGAAGTTGGGTGTGGCTGATGCAGTGTACCCATGGCCTGTGGGGGGATGAGGGAATGGGTCATGGACACACCCACAACAAAATGTACTGCACACACATATAATACATGTACACATCGGTTGATTAACAACGGAAAAAGACGCAAACCCCTCCTCCCCTCCCCTCTATATTTCACCTCCTCCCCTCCCCTCTCTAGTTCACCTCCTCCCCTCCCCTTTCTACTTCACCTCCTCCTCCTCCCCTCTGTACTTCACCTCCTCCCCCTCCCCTCTCTACTTCACCTCCTCCCCCTCCCCTTTCTACTTCACCTCCTCCCCCTCCCCCCCTCTCTACTTCACCTCCTCCCCTCCCCTCTCTAGTTCACCTCCCTCCTCCCCTCTCTACTTCACCTCCTCCCCCTCCTCCTCCTCCTCCCACTCTACTTTACTTCCTACCTCCTTCCTTACCTGAAGCGTGGATCAAAGGAGCCACAGGAGTCAGCCCCTGAAGGCTGGGTACACATTACACACACCAGTCTCTGACCCAAAGTACTGCCACTTGAGGGGAGGCTGGTAGTTGTCCATGTACACATCTGTGAGCTTGCCGAAGAGGGAATCCTGGTGCATGCCTGGGCCTGCCTCTGCTGACACCCGGTCACAGCTGGTCATAATGGACACCTAGCAACATCAAGGGAGGAGGGGAGGGGAGAGGAAGGGAGGAAGGGAGGGAAAGGGGGGGGGGGGGGGGGGGGAGAGGAAGGGAGACCATTGCACAATACAGTCACATACTCTATGAATAATTAGATCTGTTGTGGTAAAGCTGTTTACACACAAAGTGAACATAGTTCCTGTATTGGTGTGCTTATTTCACTCACAATTATGAGACCAAGATGTTTGTCTCCTTCACCCACACCAATGGACACACACACATCACACATCCACACACCCACAACACATCCACATACACAAACCCACACACCCCCAAACATCAACACACACATACACACACACACACACCCATCACTCTCTCATCGCTTACATTGACAGGGAAATTGGAATGCTGTGAAAGGTTTAGTCTATTCAGGTTACAGCACTGTGTGCTTGGCTTGGTGAGAGTTGTGTCCCCTATGGAATACAGCAGCTCAATCCTGCGCTTCAGTGCTGAGAGAGCTTCTCCTTGGGCCCCAAAGTCATCCTCCAGCTGCTGTGCCAGCTGTGAGGGGAGGGAGGGTCGCGGTGCCATGCCGTAAATGAATAAGCAGTCCCATTCCCGTACCACGTCACGGAATTGGAATTCCTTCCCATGCTGACATCAGAGTCCCGCACCAAGACAATGAACACACTCCCTACTGTGGCAGGGATGGGGTCATGGCGCCATATCGTACTGATGATGGAGTCCCATTCCCATCCCACACCATGGAAATTGACCACAAGGACCCGTCCACCTCCCAATATGGAAGACCAAAAGATCACGAAACAAACAGTTGCAACTCTAGGCTGAGTCCCAATCCCACACAGCCCGACACATTGTGTAATCATCACCATGCCAACCTCCTTACTTTGTACCATACACATGTTGATAAGTATGACTATGCACCCAACAGAGATGGGAGCACCCAACAGAGATGGGAGCACCCAACAGAGATGGGAGCACCCAACAGAGATGGGAGTACCCAACAGAGATGGGAGCACCCAACAGAGATGGGAGTACCCAACAGAGATGGGAGTACCCAACAGAGATGGGAGTACCCAACAGAGATGGGAGCACCCAACAGAGATGGGAGCACCCAACAGAGATGGGAGCACCCAACAGAGATGGGAGCACCCAACAGAGATGGGAGCACCCAACAGAGATGGGAGCACCCAACAGAGATGGGAGCACCCAACAGAGATGGGAGCACCCAACAGAGATGGGAGTACCCAACAGAGATGGGAGCACCCAACAGAGATGGGAGCACCCAACAGAGATGGGAGCACCCAACAGAGATGGGAGCACCCAACAGAGATGGAAGCACCCAACAGAGATGGGAGCACCCAACAGAGATGGGAGCACCCAACAGAGATGGAGCACCCAACAGAGATGGGAGCACCCAACAGAGATGGAAGCACCCAACAGAGATGGGAGTACCCAACAGAGATGGGAGTACTTCCTTACCTCATCTGCTATCTCAGCAGCATCTCTGTGTTGGACGCTGTAGACGAGCGAGTCATAGTGATCCTGTATTGGGGGAGAAGGTGAGAAGGGGGGGGGGGAGAGAGGAGAAGGGGAGAGAGGAGGGGGGGAGAGAGGAGGGGGGGGGGGGGTAGCACTTGTTATACAAGGGGTGTGAATGAACAATTAATGAACGATTAATTAGCCGCGCTTAAACTACGCCCACGTAGAAGGCAAAGTGGCCGAGCGGAAGGTAACGAACGTACCTGCCTGACACATATCAACGGTATCTAGCCAGATATAATTAACATATTACCTTTGTTGTTGCATGCATGCCCTATGTTCTAGAACTGTCCTCTAAGGCTGTCAAAACAGACCCACGTGCTTTGGTACGTCTACACAACACCGGTGCCGGCCTTCCACTTGGGGACGGTAACCAATGCCATGGTTACCTGCATCCGCTCAACTCCCAAGGCACCAGTGGCGAGATCTTGAACAGTTGCTGAGAATGACGACACCTGCAATTCCAGAGAGCTTCGAGGCGGGAACAGGGCAATCAGCACCGCCGCTAACACAGCCAGGGTTCTCATTAGGCACGGATAGTGGACACCCATCTCTTCATCAGCGGTCCATGGTTGCACTACAACGAAGCCGTACACGTTAGATAAATACCTCTTAACTAATTACAATAATAGGCGATAGTTTAATAATTCATTTCCTTATTGAGCTGTACATAAAATGCTTCTCTCTTTGCTTTGCATGCGTCCATGATCCTTACAAAAAAGTGATGATAAAAAATACTGAAGCAAATAGAGTAACATTGCACATAGCATTATTCACACACTCTGTAATAATACTAAATTGTCTTTGTTGGGTAGACATCAGCCCAGAATGGCCCTGGCAATGGCTCGAACCAGTGACTTGGCTCTTATGACAGGAGGAGTCTCTACCATCAGGTGAGATCATACTTAGATGATGCAGTAATCATACAATAACAGTTAATAACCACTCCTTCATTACCTAGCCAAAGGCTCAATTGGACCAGCTGGCTTCTGCTGAGGACAGGAATACAGCTTCTGATGTACGTGGTCCCCAGTCCCACAGCTTCCTGGAGCACAGCCGCTTTTATCTATCCTGGTGGCCATTGAGACCACTTATGTACGTGGTCCCCAGTCCCACAGCTTCCTGGCAGACCTTGGCCACCAACATGTCACAAGATGCCTCCCAGTACCCATGGCAACAGTGGTCCACTGCCATCCATTCCATTCAGGGGGGCATGCCACGGGGGGCTCCTCGTAATATAGTTGTGTGTGTGCATTATGTTTGTACACTTTCATTTTATTTCTCGTATCATTTTATTTTTTGAGTAATATTGAATAACCATAAACTTAATAACAAACTGACTAGATTATTTCTGTCTTTGATATTATGAATTGCTTCACCACATCAATTTGATGTGCTTTATCATATTTGCTTTTTCAAATATGTTTCGCAAATGTAATGGTAGTTTCACCAGTGACCGCTATGTAAGCTCTAGTTTCACTGCTCTAGTTTCACCAGGGACAGCTACGCTGGCTCTAGTTTCACCATGGACAGCTATGCTGGCTCTAGGGACAAAAGTACTTACATTTAGTAGATAACAAACGTTCTAATACCAGGATATTGTAACAATCACTCAGTACAATTATGATTAGTTTTGAGAACAAGGAAGAAATGATCAATACAATTCATGCAACCAACCATACTTGCAGCTCACCTACATGTATATACTACACAGCTCTTCTATTAACTGATAAAGGTCATATTTCAATGAACATCTGACATTCCTTGTGTTATTTTTATTTTTAATTCTACTGTTTCATTTTCTTCTTATCTTTGTGTGGATGATTCTCTGTGTATTGAGAATTGCTTTCCTTTTAATAACAATAGTTCATACAAGTTACTGTGTCTGTTAACATCGTAGGTTAATGTTCTGTTTGCTACATGTCGATGCATGACAGGATTGATCGATTGATTTACAGGTACAAAAAGTACACTGAGGTAAATAATGGCACTTATATATTCCCTGCTAGAAATGATACACTTTACAAAAACAATTTTAGACAGGCGTGTCTTGAAGGCATCGAGACTTGTGGCTTCAATAACATTTGATGGTAATGAGTTCCACACTTGTATAACTCGTTGCGAGAAAAAAAATATTATACCTACAACTGTAGACTGACAAACTACCAACAGGTTTCAATTTAAGGGAGTGACCCCATAGATTGTGGTAGTTCACATGGTTTATCTAAGGTCTAATCCTCAAATTGATTTCTATTAACAGTATTTCAGTTTGAACCGCCAAAATTATGCGTGTGAAAAATAAAAAAAAAACACTCTATTGTTTGACATAGAAAAGAAGAAATAAAAAATGCACTGCCCGGGAATCGAACCCGGGTCGCAAGAATGGGAATCTTGCATGATGCCACTACACCAGCAGTGCTACGTTAATTATGCGAGGGCTCATGCCCCACCAATTCCGACGTCCGTTTCACCCGCGAATCATCCTTTAGTATTTCAGGTAGGACGATGGATTCGAAGGATGCGCAATTGTAATGCTGTTTATTCCCTTCCACTTTAGCTGCCTTGAGTGTACACTTAATTTGAGGATATTAGCGTAGTGTTTCCTGATATAATATCTAACTAAAGGGATCGTTCGTATGCATGAAACTATAATGACGTACGCATGACGGTAAATGACATCTCCAATATCAGAGGCACGTATTTTCGCGCGCGCGTAGAACTGCTTTGAATTAAACGCAGCAGAGATGTATTCCAGCAACTGATGACACACGTAAATATATATGCATTGCACGACGTTTGAATGCAACGTAAATAAGTATCTAGCTAGGAAAGAAATATATGTACTTGTATGCCATGAGCACACGACACTACATTGAATTGCTTTTGCAAAATAGATGATACTATATGTTCCTATAAGGATATATGCATATGTAGAGAGATAAAGGAAAGGTTATTAAAGATCGACAAGTATCACTTGAAAAACGTCTGTTAGTTTGTTCAGGATGATCATTTGGTGAAACTACGCATGTGCGGGTGGCTGATCATTGTTGCTATAGTGATGCAGGCTGCAAAATACTTGCAGTGGATCTCTAGATGTAATTACATTAAATCATACACAGTATACTAAATTTAGTGTCTGTATGGCAGTGTATTTAATATATGTGCAAGTGTTTGAACAGGTTGGATAGTAATTTAGCTCTCCTTATTCTACCACTCTACATGCCCATCCCTTGATTCTATTATTAAATACACCAAAGCATTGTAGTAATTAAACATGAATTCGAAAAGAAACCTGCATGACTACCTGATCATATTCTATAATTCCAGTAAAAGCAAACATGCAGACTTTGATAAACAATTAATGTATGTTATACCTGACTATAAGAGGCCAAGACTGTACCCAAAAAGCTTGTATAGACGAAATGTTCTGCCGTTTCTCTCACCGAACAGCTTCACAGTAATCAAGAACGTCTTTCGAGTCAGAGTTGGTGAAATAAATATGCGTACTTTTGCAGATCCATCAGTCAGGAACCGGACCGTGGAGCGCTAAAGGTTCACTTCGACAGGCTGAAACCGTGTGTGGCTTCTACCGCTGAGGATCCACAGAACAGAAGACCATCTGCTACGCCCGAGGTACAAGTTGATCGCCAACCAACAGGAAAGAATGCAGAGCTGCTGGACAGCGATGATGACGAGCCAGTGGCAAAAGAACAGCTCCGAAAGCTGCTCCCCCCTCCCCCTCTTCCCACAACAAAAGATTAACAACTATCGACGGCCGTACCCAGTACGAAGCAGACATTTTCCGGATCGTTATATGTTATTTTACGTGGAGCACTAAAAGAGAGGAGCAGTGTAATGCGAATATTTCCCTGCGCATGTGTGCGCATGCGCCGAATGGGCTCGAGTTTGCGAGAACATGTGCATGAACATTGGACAGAAATCAGGTACAATATCAATTATTGTATGAGCACACTACACTACATTACATTGCATTTGCAAAATAGCTGATACTTTGCTCCTGTAATGATATATGTGCATGTATGTAGAGATGGGGGGCGGAAGGGGGGGGGGGGGGGGGGGGGGAGACGAAGGCTTATTTAAGATACACATGTATTACTCGAAAAACTCACCTCTGTTAGTTCGTTTGGGACGATCATTTGGTAATTCTGAGAGTGGTTGTTGTGAAACTACAGGTTGTGGGGGTGACTGTGGTGGCCATTGTAGTGATGTAGACTGCAAAATAGATTTAGTGGAATTACATGTACATTACATATCCTACAAATTTTAAGCAGTACAGTAGTGTCTACACAGTGACCACTGAAGTCATTCGTACACCATGTAGATGATTGTGGTAGTGTATACATGCAAGTCTTCATTGAACAGGTTGGGTAGTACCTCACTCATCTCTCCTTGTCTCTACAAGCCCATTCTTTGATTTGATGATTAAATTATTGTAGCAATCATATCATAAAGTTTAACAAAAAGAAAGAAAAAGAACAATGATACTATACCGATGTTCTAAACAATTTATAAGTGAATAAGTTCAGATTCAAACTAGAACCCAGCTAGAGCTAGCACAATAGGTCAGCTTTAGGTCAGGGATTTTAAGGCTGTTCTAGCAAGAATGGCTCTTGCATTTAATTGCACTATAAAATGAAGCTCATCCTGATGAAAACAACGTTTGGCTTTGGAGTGTTGGCTTGAATGCGTTCACGCCTACAAGAGATGTTTTACAGGCTTCTACTCATTGTACCATACTAAGTTTAAGTTTTATAGACATGTTAATTATTTATCCACTGCTGAATTCATTATATAATGTCGCCTAAATGCACTTTTGTGTTTGTCAGTGATGTGTTAGTCGACACTCAAGGTCTCATTTGTTGCTTGTAACTTTGACAGGAAACACGTTATCTATCATCAACACAATGCAATTATTTCGTTGTATGCAAGTCATTGAATAGGATATGCATTTTGAAAAACAGTTTATTTCACCACTTACCGTTTCTATACAAGCATTGCTCTTCATTCGCTCAACGTCATCTTTCATGTTCGCTATTTCTTTCATTGTCGGTATTGGTTCGCGTTTTACCCAATCCAAAATCTTTTTGCACTCTTTTATAAGACCTTCTCTCCTTGTTGTGTCTAATCCATCGAGTACTCGTTGCATTGTGTAGATATCGCTTTCTATTTCATTCAGTAGAGCACTTCGATCGCCTAAATTTTTAAACTGGTCGTCAATATAGTCCGTAGCATGACAGGCCTGGGAACCACCCGTAACGGCTTTGGTCCAGGAAACAGTTGCCAATAACTGCATGTTTATTAAATCGCTCCCCACATTTTGTTCAGAACTTTGCATAGGCCAAAGCTTGGAGGCAAGAGCAGCAGCTCCAGTGACAGCAACTTCGTCAGCACTTAGAATCCGGTACGGTTTAATACCATAACTATCGATCACATCTCGAACGCACTTTAAGCGAGTCGATCCTCCAACCAGTATAACTTCAGTTTTTGCAGTGGGTGGAATAGCAGCCACTGCCTTGTCCATCATGCCTTTCATTTTTCCAAGCATGTTTTGAACATCTTCCATCTCCAGAATATCATCTTGAGTAATCCCGATGCTGTCGCTTATACCTAGTGCTTGCAGTTTAATGGAAGTTTTTTTGCACGACGCTAGATTTTTTTTGGCGTTTTCACAGAGGCTGGAAAGCTGCACGGAAGTTTTACCAGATGGATCTTCTGGGATAACTAACTTTTGGTGAAGCCACGTAACAATAGCGGTGTCAATATTTACTCCTCCGATGTTAGGGTCTCCGTCTCTGAAAATTGGTTGAATATCGTTTGCAGAAATATTTACGACAGAGACGCCTAGCGACCCTCCTCCGAGATGAATTGCGATAACATATTGCATGGTGCGTTTCGCTGCAGTAAGACTGTAGGCTATTGTCGCTGATAGAGGCTTTTCGATAAGATTCACTTCTATAAATCCTGCCATCTCCGCTGATCTTTTTGCATCTTCGATGAATGGCTTGCCGCAGTTAATTGGAATCGTTATGACTGCACGAACTACGTTATCTTGCAAGAACGCTGTGGCTAGTTCTCTAGTCTCGTACCCAGACCCTGATTCCCACAGCTGCGGATGGATTACATCACCGCTACGTGGAAAGAGGGTCTGGAGAACTGCTGTACTCAATTCTGTCCAGTGATTATGTAACAATATCAATCCAAACGTCGCGAGGAATTTAATTACGTAGCCATGAATTTAATTAATTACAGAACGGAAATTGTCCTATACCACTAGCAACAATGTTGTATCTCAAACTATGCCTGAATGGCTTAAGCTTAAGCCAGGAGAATCGCTATCAACATTTACTTAGTACTGTTGCCACCACTACTAAGATTGCGATATGTAGCTAAAGATAAAGTCAACTTCAATTCTCTTTCATGGCCAGAGAGAACATTTGTGTGCCCTTTCCTGGAACAAACTGCACAATGAGCTTGAGACTACAACTCCTGTCTTGTACACTTTATTGAGGTCTTGCATCCCATTGCATTGAAAAAGTGTTGCTTTTACTCTTTAAGTAAACAAATCAATGCCAGAGACTAACCTGTCCGTGTGTGTGTTTGTGTGTGTGTTTGTGCGCGCGTGTGTGTGTGTGTGTGTGTGTGTGTTTGTGTGTGTGTGTGTGTGTGTGTGTCTGTGTGTGTGTGTGTGTGTGTGTGGGTGTGTGAAAGGGAAGGAAAGAAGGTTAGATGGTGAAGAGAGATGTGGACGAAGTGCATTAAGTACATGCTTTGTCGGCAAAACATACACCATATGCTGCACCAGCCTTTGATCCCTCTCAATCACAACACCTACTAAAAGAACGTACGTTTGAAACTAAAACAGAGTATATACACACTTTTGTTTGGACCATGCATATTATTTGTAAGTCTACGTTTGGTTCCAGTCTTCTAATTAGTCCACATCTGTTTGGATTTCAACCTTCTTTGCTAACTTTAATGCGTGCAGGTTCCATTGTGTGTATGTGTGTGATCACGTTTGTGTGTGTGTGTGTGTGTGTGTGTGTGTGTGTGTGTGATCACGTTTGTGTGTGTGTGTGTGTGTGTGTGATCACGTTTGTGTGTGTGTGTGTGTGTGTGTGTATGTGTGTTGTGCGCGCGCGCGTCTCTCGGTGTTGTGTGTGTGCCTCTTTGTGTGTGTTGTGTATACGTAGCTAAAGTAGCATGTTAGTACGCAAAATAAAGTATACGCTCTTACCTGATCGGTCGTTAAACTTACAAGCGGCGAAACTACCAACGCAATGCTTGCTTTCTTCGTGTTCCGAAGTTCATCAAAAGCCCACGGTAGAAATGCGTAACACAACGACTTGCCGTATCCTGTCGGTAAACTAACAAAGGTATCGAGCTCACTAAGTACATCTCTGACAGTCCTTAATTGCTCGTCTTTCAGCTTTGTATACCCCAAACTCCATACGTACGTCACACATTTCTAATAAACTCTAGTTAATAACGAATTATTGCATACCTCGAATCTGATTGGTTCCCCAACATTCTGGTGACCGTGGACAGAATTGAGTACAGCAGTTCTCCAGACCCTCTTTCCACGTAGCGGTGATGTAATCCATCCGCAGCTGTGGGAATCAGGGTCTGGGTACGAGACTACTAGTTCTCTGGCCTTATACAACACAGCAGAATATATCTGAATGGGATGCAAGTCTAGTTTCTTGTCCGGATACGCCACCTGAAATATGGGGTTCTTCTCTCCTCCTTC
Source organism: Ephydatia muelleri (assembly GCA_013339895.1). Lineage (NCBI taxonomy): Eukaryota > Metazoa > Porifera > Demospongiae > Spongillida > Spongillidae > Ephydatia > Ephydatia muelleri. Next base: position 1,518,963 of record JABACO010000024.1, read on the forward strand.
TTTAACGCTGAACGGCCAACGATTGTCGCCTATCTGTTGAGTTATCTCTTCGTAAGTGCGACCAATGAGCCTCTTTGGACAAAAGAAAGTTGTCTCAATGTTTTCTACAACTCTGTTTTGGGCTAGGTCCCCTACCATCATATCTGTCCCGCTGCCTTTGAATGATACGATGCAAGGTATGTGTCTGCTTTGCGTTTCGCTGTGTATAATTTCAAAACCATTGCTTCGGAAGACTCCAACTCGACAATAAGTATTTCCAAAATCAACTCCAATTGCAGCCATCTTTCTGGCCTATCAAATGTCAGACAACGTATACATGTATCTATTGACGCAGTAGGTTCACAACAAGTGCATACATGTTCATGATGTCATATCCTTCCTCAATTGTGTGGAACGAAGTATTTATGCATGAGCTCAATGCTCACGTGTGTGGGAGTGCGTGTTAATTCACATTTTATGCAGATATATTTAGCGGGGTCAGTGCTTTTGTGCAAATTGTGATGCGTACTCAAATATAGAGCTGATTTTGGTTGCGATACAGAGGGTTAATCTGCTGAAGGAGTATTATGTGTTGCTGTAGGGACTTACAAATCGATGATCAGAAGTGGTATAACAAACTATTATTGTGTAAGGAAAATGAAAATAGTTTAGCAGCTCAGACCACTTACCACTTGAAGTAGATAAATATGCATTGATGCGTACCTCAATTCTGCGCCAGATGAATGCTTGTCTTATTAATGGTAAATTACATAGTTCAGTAGGATTCAAAAATGTAATACTTAATTTGGTTTGCATAAACCTCAGAATTAGCAGCATGCAATGACTGTGCAGAAAGATATACTGTACTAGCTCCGTGTATAATATAGAAGTATCCACTCCATGTGTACTGTATACTACTGTTTTGACCAGAAGGTATATCCATGATGAAACCACATTTACTTCGGGTTTGAATAACCTTAATAATGATCATTCTTCTCCCTCCTATAGCTATCTGAAGCAGCATCAAGCGCTTGGGACACAAGAGTAGAAGCATCTCAGACAGCACTGCATGTCACGTTCCACGCCGTGGAGGAGTTGCGTAGGAACCATTGCATGCTTAAAAAAACGAAGTTGTAGTACTATGTTAAATTGTAACATAACATGTTTTTATTGTCTAATACTATATATACATCCTAGTACAGCCTCCACTGCTGATGATTACTACAGACGTAATGGCAATAATTTTGTGAGGATAATAAGGATGGGGATGGTTAGTTGGCTATAATGGAACATGAAGAAGGTGGTGATTATTTACATGACGATTAGTTTAGCTTGCAGTGTTTGGCGGAGCAGATTGAGAACATGGATAGCTTAGTTGTTGCTTGCATTGACGATATGTAGCATCCGATAAGGCAATATATGTCTTGTATACTATCAAAACTGGACTGCTATACAGTAAATTACTTGGATAACGCGTAAAGATAACATACTACAGTGGACTTGCTGTATCTTATAGCGCTCGTAATATCTTACAAACAAGCACCATGCAGTTTTTACGTTTCCTATATAATGGAGCATGTAATGGCAATTCATGCAGAGTTTGTATAGCTAGTTCGGTCTCCAAGAAGTAGAGGTATTGACATGATGCTCAATTGCACTATCCTCGCTATCCTATACTGTAATAAATAATAACAATAATATTAATTTAATTATATACCATGATAATACAACGAAATCGCTATATTATCCTTAAAAGCAACCACATACACTTAAGCAACCACATACACTTAAGCAACCACATACACTTATGGATGAATCTATAATTGCACGCATACTTCTATTCAGTCTATGCATATTAACTTACAGTCATGCTAAATGACATATGATTTTTGCAAGGTCTGATCGAGATCCTTTTGTTTCGCTTCATATACAACTTTATCCATTAATTCGGGTTGTTTCAGCCAGGCCAAAACCTCATTACATTTATCGAGCAATTCCTTCCTGCTGTTAGCTCCTACGATGCCGTGTTTTATATTATGCACATACGATTCCAAATTGTTCCTTGCTTCTTGTTTTAAACGTGTCTCATCATCCATAGCCTTCATTCTCTTTGATTCCTCTAGGCATTGGTCTATTTCAACTGCACTCATTCTTCCCTCTTTCTTTATCACTACCTTACCGCAATTACCTGTTGCTTTCTCAGTGGCTGTGACTGTTAAGATACCATCACTATTGATGTTGAAATTTGTGACCAAGGATGGTATACCACGGAGAGCTGGAGGAATATTGTCGAGCACAAATGCATCAAGAAAGGTATTATCTCTGACCTGTGCTCGTTCACCTTCGTATACAGAGAACCTAGCAGATGTTTGGTAGTCATTGCGAGTTGTGAAGTTGTGAGTTACTGAGAGAGGGATTCGTGAATTACGCTTCACAACAATGCACATATCTCCAGTCATGCCTGTCTCAATACCCAAAGACAAAGGAGTTACATCACTTAAAACAAGGTCTTTTAACTTTGGACTTGTGTTGCCGGTAAGGATGGCTGCCTGGATTGCAGCGCCATGAGCCACTGCTTCATCGGCGTTGATGGACATTGTTAGCTTTTTACCATCAAAGAAGTCCTGAACCATTTGTTAATTTTGAGTATGCGGGTGGAACCCCCTGTCATAACAACTTCTTGTATGTCCGATGTCTTTAGATTGGCATCGCTTAGAGCCTTTCTGACGCATTCTATGGTGGAAGTGAACAGGTCATGATTCAACTCTTCAAAAAAAGCTCTGCTAACATTGATTGTTGTATCTTCGTATTGAATAGTGCAGTGTGCTCTTGCAGTAAACATTCGCTTTACCTTTTCACACTGCTCGCGTAGCTTGGGTTTTTTATTTTCCGACACGAGAATTCCTTTTCCTTTGAATTCGTCAATCGCGTGATTTAATAGTCGGTTTGTGAAGTCTTCTCCTCCGAGGTGAGTGTTTCCATTGGTCGATTTGACCTCAAATGAGCCTCCGTTTACCTGCAATATGGAGACGTCAAACGTACCTCCACCGAGATCATAAACGAGAATATTTCCTTTAAATTGGTACTTCATTCCCAGTCCATATGCCATAGCAGCAGCAAACGGTTCTGTCAATAGCCTGAGTACCTCAAGACCTGCCAGCCGTGCGGCATCCATTGTAGCTTGTCGTTGCGAGTTATCGAAATACGCAGGTATAGCTACAACTGCTCGAGTCACCTTTTCGCCTAGTTTCAGTTCCGCACAGTCTTTAAGATATTGCAGTACGTACGAAGATATTTCTTCCGGAGAGATAAGTTGTTTGTTTCCCTTACACTCCACTTGAATCTTGGGTTTGGTGGCAATGTTCACTACTGTAAAAGGCCAATGCTTTATGTCTTCTTGGACCGTGGGGTTTGAAAATTGCCGGCCAATCATTCGCTTTGCATCATAAATCATGTTGCTTGGTTTACAGCAAGCCTCTCTGGCAGCATTGCCAACGATGCGCTCAGACTCTGTGAAGCTCACCCAGCTTGCAGTAGTACGATCGCCTAGATCATTTTCGATCGTGATCAGATTATCGTCCTGAAAGATTGCAGCGCAAGAATAAGTTGTTCCTAGATCAATGCCTATGGCGCAGCCTTGGGAATGACACTCTGCCATTTTTCTGGATACACTATGTCTTGTACTTGTAGCCGTAAACTGTGGCGGTTAATTTTAACACTGAATGACTCAAGTCTAGTCCCAGACCTTACTAATTACCTTATAAGGTCTGGGCTGGCCATATTTGATGACCTCATTGCTGACTCCCCCATGCTGGGAGCTAGACCTACTTGATACTTCAAGTTAGCAGTGCAGACGCAAAGTATTTTCTTATCTAAGACAGATACATTCATGGCTTCATTCCGCCGTGACTGGGAAATTTGGGAGTATGAGCTTGCCTTTCCGGGATTCTAAATTTGCGAACATTCAAAAAATATCATAGAAATATGTATAGTGCATTTGTTTTTTTATGTCTAGTGAAATGCCTGTAGAAGTTATAATATTGTATAACTGACTTACTTCTGATGTAGTTACCGTGGAGTCACAGCTAACGCAGTATCGCAGAGTGCCCTGTCAGGAAAGCATGTTTGTTGGGGGCACCTTCCATTGCTAATAAAGCTCGCCTCCTAGCTGTTTCTACTCTTCAGCTGCTTCCTGGATAGCTGTGGTGCATTTTATTAGCTTGGGCCTACACCTGGATCACGACTATTACGACTGCACATTCCACCATTTCTTGTTTTATCAGTTGGTTAATCCACATCTGATGAGTCCTTTTTGGTGAATGTAGAGGTAAGCCAGTTTTACTTCACATTGTGAAAGAACACATCCACGACTCTTGTTCCTGTTTACTGCAGCTGGTTTAGGTTGCTCTCGTGTTTGGAGCCCGACCCACCTTTCCCGTAACTGTTTATAACAAATTAAATTCGCAATCGTAATCAAAGTTGCACTGAAATTATCTGAATGCAACTGAAGTCAGGGTTGGTTAGATTTAAAAACAAACACGCAAATGAGAGATATACTTAAATACAAACTCATACATCAGGTTAGGGTTAGGGTATACTACGTATATGTAATGGAAACCTGGAATCCACTTGAATCCAAGTGTAGTCTGTATGTAATTAAACTTCTCAATGAATCAACACCGTACCTTCTTTTCTAGTAAGGCATGTCCTTGGTCCCTTCCCGTTTTGGGCAGTGGCTATGTCACCCTTTGAGTTTGGATGATAATTATACACAAGAAATTCAGGTAAACAAGTCAATTAATTTATTGTGTTAGTTAGTTATCACTTTCATTGCACGAAATGTTACAAATTTGCCATTTCCCATGACATATGCCGGTATGTCTTGACATCTTGTAGGATTGTTGATGAATGCAACTCTTTTCCACCTCCAAATTCAAGTTCTATTTTATTATTGGCGATAATTACAACTCTTTTTAGGAGTACAATGGTTTGCCAACTGAGGCAGAATCAGAGGTAAATAGTTACTGTACATTCAATCATAACAACAAGTATATGGATGCGAACATTGAATGGCCATACAGTTAAAAATGACGGGATTTTAGCTACAAAGGCGAGATTTAATCCATTGTCCTGTTCCTAGTGCATACACCATACAGCATTGGTACATAGTGGAAGGTTACAGTTAAGTTTCACTACCATGTATTAAGTAATCTCCTTTGTTAGGTTTGCTTATACCCAGGCACATGAAATTCACTGTATTGATTTGTTGCATCATTCTAATAAAGATGCTATAAATTGATTAGGTAAATAATTTCAAGAAATTTAAGAGCCAGAATATGTACATACCATGTCCATTTGAAAGAGAATTTGTCAGGAAGGCTTGTGCTGTGAAGGAAGGAAATGGAATGAAGTGTAAAGTTTGGATACAAACAATATCTCCTACTCCCTCCTTTGACATATTTAGTTTACCACAAGAGGCATACATACTAAAAAAAAAAAAGTTTTATCAGCACATTCTATCATTATTGAAAAGCACGTCAAATTGATATGAATTGGCCATTACAACATTGCTACGATGTACACATGTTCCTTCATTCAGCAGCTATTTTCCAGCGGCGGACGCAGGATTTAAGGGGGGGGGGGGGGCACGCTTGTGGGCGGGACCCCCAACGGTTTTTACGTTTTAAAACCTTCCAAAACTGCGTAAAAATAATGATAATTTAAAACCCATGCAATCATTAATTTTAATTCACACCGCTGCACACGCTATACAATAATTTTATTATTCATCAGTAGCATCAGTGGCTGCATCCTCCAAGATGAAGGAAAGCTTCATTCTCCGTGGCTGTTTGCTTGCAAAAGCATCAATTGTTTTCTTCACAGAAACGCTGATACACCTATGTACAGCTAGCAGGGCCAATCCATTCATCCTTTCCCCCGTCATTGTAGACCTGAGGTACGTTTTTAGCCTCCTTATTCCACTGATGGAGCGCTCTGCCTCGCAACTCGTTAGAGGCCACACAGTCATAATATGAAGGATGGTATGAACGTTTGGAAATTGCTGCTTCCTACAAGCCCTTAGGGCGGACAAAAGGTTGCTTGGGCTACTTTCTTTGGAAGCAGCTGACCAATAGAGCTGCATGATTATTGGGTTAGAAAGAGTAATAACAATCATGCATGCAGCTAGGAATATTTTATCGCCTATAACTCATGTATACCTTCCAAAGCTCCAGTTCTTGTAGAAGGGTCAAGGGATCTGGAAGGTCACTTTCAAAATACACAAAATCTTCAAGTTTAGGAAGCACATCTGCAGCCATTGAAGGTAAAATGCTAAAAGATTTCATTGCTTGTTGCTTCAGCTCATTGAATCTACATATTTTAGAAGCATGCATGTATAACTCAATGCTTTAAAAAAATGAAACTCAGTAGCAAATCAATTTGCTTTATGTACCTTGATCTGAACTCTGCTAATAGATAGTCAAGAAAAGGGACAGTAAGATTGACACGAAAGTATCCTTCAACACTGCCATCCTCTGTGTCTGCATTACTGCGATGCTGTTGTCTTCCACACAATCTAGGTTTGGTTGGCTGGACATCCACTGACATTGAGATCGAGCATGCTTTCTCAAATATTTCATGGTGTTTCACGTTGATGATGTTTACAGAAGAAATCCGTAATCACAGACGTCTTTCTTTTCTTTACCTGGTTAACGCTAGCGTCAGATTGTTCTTCAATGGCAGCCATGATATGGTCCCAGGATTATAAATTATGTGTGATTAATTAATGAGACCATAATCAATGTGATATATCTGACTGCGGTATTGTAATCATTTGATGGTTTTCAGTCGTGTATGACCGTATGACCACATCTTGACCGTATGACCGCTTGACCGTATGACCGCATCTATTCATTTAACGGGGGAGGGGGGGGGGGGGGGGGGAGAGGGGCACAGGCCCCTTGTGCCCCCCACCCCCCCCCCCCCCCCCCCCCCCCCCCCCCCCCCCCCCCCCCCCCCCCCCCCCCCCCCCCCCCCCCCCCCCCCCCCCCTCCGTCCGCCACTGTTTTCTGTTCATTCTGCCGAGACACTAAAGGTTTTGGAGATATTTCTCTCATGGAGGTTGAAAGTGACATCAAAATAAGTGCATCAGTAATCAAATCTGCAGACAATTAGATTATTGTTTAGCCAGTTAATTGAAATGTGTATTAATGACTAATAACATGTTAACCCTAATAGATCTTTACTGCTCTAATTACCACTAAGTTCAACGTCGAGCAATTGATCATTTCCTCAGCAATACTCTTCCATAAAAACTTCGCACATCATGTAACACTTTTATGATGACGTTTCTTATGTGGTTGCAATCACCAATTTGTGGTCGCATACGTAAAATACAAGACGCATGAACATGCATAAATAACAGAAAGTGTTTTTGAACAGCATAGCATGGAGAGATGGGAAGTGAGAGACATAGAGACACTGACACCGACAGCAGAGGGGTGCATCTTACATATTCTGCTTTCTGAGTGAGGTCTACGGATGAAGAGAACAGATGCAGATTGTGACATTATTATCTAGATCGACGGAGATAAATAATACAGAGCAGATCTCAGATGCGAAAAACCGAAATTACAACGCTGCCATCACCATGTTACAGATGTCTATAGGTTAGTTACAAGAATTTTGTATAGCGAATTTCTGCAATCCGATAAAACCTATTGCCTTAGGCTACTATATACATATAAAGCGACAACACTCAACGGGATTCATTGTTCATCTCAATCATGCCTTTTTTTTCTTTTGATGGTTCAAACACTGAGAGTTGTTTTTAAAAATGCATCATCGTGTTAGTAACGGTCCCCATCACTTTTGTAAGTAGTAATTTAATGACAGCACAGAGTACGGTGCAGATTGATAACGAATCCCTCACGTGTCCCAATATTGCAGGTGTGCATTGTCTTCAAAGTGTCGCTATACAATTCGCAAGCGCGCACCCGTTACAATCATCAATAGTGGAGGCTGTACTAGGATATACACACAATGTGTGACAATAAAAACATGTTTATGTTACAATTTAACATAGTACTACAACTTCGTTTTTTTAAGCAATGGTTCCTACGCAACTCCTCCACGGCGTGGAACGTGACATGCAGTGCTGTCTGAGATGCTTCTACTCTTGTGTCCCCAGCGCCTGATGCTGCTTCGAATAAAAATAGAAAGGGACAGGAAGAGTCAAAAAATTGATCATTAAAGCTCCTGCTGTTTGGTTTGCACATGGTTCCAGACATCACAACTGGACATGTATGATGATATTCAAACCGAGAAAATATGATGCAGTACATGCTGCATGTTATTAATTCGGTCTTGTTTCAATTATAAACAAAAAATATTAACTCACGGAGCATATCTTTCTGCAAAGTCATTGCATGCATGCTGCTAATTCCGAGGATCTTGTAAACTAATTATACGATATTTGAAATCCTCTTTCTGAACTCTATATAGTTAATTTTTCCAGATATGTAATATTTGAAAAACACCGAGAAGCGGAAATATGTTAGTGAGTATACAGTCAGATTACAGATACATATAATGCAATGCAACCTAATACTGTAAACAACCTACATCAGCAGAATTCAGCTATCCTTAATCCTATCACAACGAAAACCAACTTTATATGAGCATTACATCAAAATTTGCACCAAGCCCTAACAGCTATGTAGTATACGAATTAACGTGCATTCCCACACACGCGAGTATGCATACAAACTTTGTGTTTCACGGATTGGAGGAAAGAAATGACATCACGTACCAATTGTCTGTGAATAGATAAATTGTCTGACATTTGATAGGCCAGAAAGATGGCTGCAATTGGAGTTGATTTTGGAAATATTTATTGTCGAGTTGGAGTCTTCCGAAGCAATGCTTTTGAAATTATACACAGCGAAACGCAAAGCAGACACATACCTTGCATCGTATCATTCAAAGGCAGCGGGACAGATATGATGGTAGGGGACCTAGCCCAAAACAGAGTTGTAGAAAACATTGAGACAACTTTCTTTTGTCCAAAGAGGCTCATTGGTCGCACTTACGAAGAGATAACTCAACAGATTGGCGACAATCGTTGGCCGTTCAGCGTTAAAGAAGGAGGAGAGAAGAACCCCATATTTCAGGTGGCGTATCCGGACAAGAAACTAGACTTGCATCCCATTCAGATATATTCTGCTGTGTTGTATAAGGCCAGAGAACTAGCCACAGCGTTCTTGCAAGAGAACGTTGTTCGTGCAGTCATAACGATTCCAATTAACTGCGGCAAGCCATTCATCGAAGATGCAATAAGATCAGCGGAGATGGCAGGATTTATAGAAGTGAATCTTATCGAAAAGCCTCTATCAGCGACAATAGCCTACAGTCTTACTGCAGCGAAACGCACCATGCAATATGTTATCGCAATTCATCTCGGAGGAGGGTCGCTAGGCGTTTCTGTCGTAAATATTTCTGCAAACGGTATTCAACCAATTTTCAGCGACGGAGACCCTAACATCGGAGGAGTAAATATTGACACCGCTATTGTTACGTGGCTTCACCAAAAGTTAGTTATCCCAGAAGATCCATCTGGTAAAACTTCCGTGCAGCTTTCCAGCCTCTGTGAAAACGCCAAAAAAAATCTAGCGTCGTGCAAAAAAACTTCCATTAAACTGCAAGCACTAGGTAAAAGCGACAGCATCGGGATTACTCAAGATGATATTCTGGGGATGGAAGATGTTCAAAACATGCTTGGAAAAATGAAAGGCATGATGGACAAGGCAGTGGCTGCTATTCCACCCACTGCAAAAACTGAAGTTATACTGGTTGGAGGATCGACTCGCTTAAAGTGTGTTCGAGATGTGATCGATAGTTATGGTATTAAACCGTACCGGATTCTAAGTGCTGACGAAGTTGCTGTCACTGGAGCTGCTGCTCTTGCCTCCAAGCTTTGGCCTATGCAAAGTTCTGAACAAAATGCGGGGAGCGATTTAATAAACATGCAGTTATTGGCAACTGTTTCCTGGACCAAAGCCGTTACCGGTGGTTCCCAGGCCTGTCATGCCACTATGGACGATATTGACGACCAGTCAAAAGATTTAGGCGATCGAAGTGCTCTACTGAATGAAATGGAAAGCAATATCTACGCAATGCAACGCGTACTCGATGGATTAGCGGACACAACAAGGAGATCAGGTCTTATACAAGAGTGCAAAATGATTTTGGATTGGCTAAAACGCGAACCAATACCGACAATTAATGAAATAGTGAACATGAAAGATGACGTCGAGAAATTGAAGAGTACTGTTGATAAGGAAAGGGTAAGTGGTGAAATGCAATTTTTAGCATGTATATCCTATTCAGCTCTTTATATGTAGATGTACGATTAGATTTCGCGTTGTGTAGATTGATAACAGAACGTTTCAATTGATTCGATTATCACACAAAAACAGATTTAGAGTCTCCTTTGAAGGTTGCCAGCAAGAAAAGTATTTAGGCTTTCTGAATTAACTGAATAAAAATGGAGACCAGTTCTAAATGCGGTCACATTTTTTGGCTTTAGCAACTAAATCATGTAGTTACTTCCGAATAAGGATTATCCGTTTGGAGAAGATGCACCTTGAAACCTGAAGTGCAACTTTTTGAGTGAGAAATTGCCAGCAGATTGGTCCCATCTGTTTGTAAACAATGTTGAAACATGCATGCATAGCGGTATCCAAAATTACTGTACGATATTCCACTGATGAATCTGAAGGTTTCGACGCTGGTCAGAATAATCATGTAAGGGAAGCTTGCGAGTGCGTGCTTACGATATAGATTAAAAGTCGGAATCAATTGGGAAAGTTGTGGTGTGTCAAAGGTGTCAGGAAAATCGAAAGATAAAAACACCTATCATTGACGTATACTGAATATTTAGGAATTAACTTATTGAGGGGCAGCTCAGTGCCTAAACGTCATTTGAAGGGACATTGGATAGCATCAAATTTCACCTATTTGTTAATCAATCATGTTTTAATTGCAATATTATTATTGTACATTATGTAATATTCTATCTTCACACTTGTATTGTACAAGAAATCTGATTATACACTTAATGCATTGGTCACCCTATGATAAATGGACCTCCTTGTATGAAGGTCCATTTATTTGTTAATTTCAACAATCATTCAGTAGTTATTAAATTAGGGAATGGGCTTGTAGAGTGGTAGGATAACAAGGAGAGATGAGTTACTACCCATCTGTTCAAGCAGTTGCATATACAGTATATACCTAAATACACTTCCACAATAATTTTGTGACCATGCAGACACTATGTTAAGGTTTGTAGAATTTGTAATGTAATTACATTTGAATCTATTTTGCAGTCCGCATCACTACAACGACCACCACAGCGACCCCCGCGACCTGTAGTTTCACAACAACCACTCACCAACAAAGGTGAGGTATATATAAATGTTACATATTGAAATTACCTCTCACACACATACCTTTGGGAGGAAGGAGGATCTTGGCCAAGATGTTGAACTGTGTGGCAAAGATTGCCACCAGACGTATTATCATTTGCACCCTTCCTTGAACTTTAAGTGTAATTCAATACTTATTAATGAAACCTTAATGAATTAACAACAGGCAGTAATTTCTTTGACACTATTTATTACGAGATAATGCATGCTATCCGTAATTATTAATAATCGTTTCTCCGCAATGACATAGTAGAATATTCTGTACTCTTGTAATCTGTCAATTTTGATTGTATTACAATGTGCATCCATACATGCAATTACATTATGAGCTTTAGGTGATGCAATGAAGAAGCAACCTGCTCAACAAGCACAGCCACGAATAGCTGCAAATCAATTGGTTGGAGGCCAACAGGTGAATATCACTAAATCTAGGCAATCATATCACAAAAGCTGTTTCATTTTCAGAATACTACATTTGAGGATTGTTGCAAACGGCTTGAACAGCTTCAAAAAGATAACATGCAACACCAAGAATCCATTCAAAGGAATTATAAAGAAATGGCTTACTACCAGGATCTCAAATCGAAGCATCAGGTCCAGTCAATGCAAGTACAAGAAGACAGGCTGCACCAAATGCATCAAGACAATGAAAAATGTTTGGCCCATCTATCTAATCAAGAGAGAAGTATCCATAATGTGACTTGGTATGTAAACCAAGTGTTTCAACCACCATGGCCTTTGTTAGGTGCTGAAAGAGAATTAATGTACAGCGAATGTTTCAGAGAGCTTCAGCAGCTATATACACTCAACCAGGAGTGTAAAAACGTACTAGAGACTTGCCAAAGAAGAAGTGCAATATAACTTTAGTATAACGACTGTACATCACAACTATTTCAATTTCAAAATGCCTATTGTAACATGTAGGAACTGTTTGATACATTGTGCTTAGGCGCAGATGTTGTCCAACTAGACTTAGACCATGAAATGAATCCATGCATGCTTTGACACTTGAATAATTAAATTGCTACATCCAAGACGAATATAGGGTTGGATTTGGTCACATGGGTGAACAAGAAGCGGAATCGATTTAACCTTCCTCAAAGAACATACCATTGGGTACCAAACCTTGTGAAACCAGGCACCACCTATTGTCACGTGCTGCACAAACCCAGTAATTAAATGCCCAAAGCCCAGGGGCCACCCGAATTGCCCAGCACCACAAACAAACCTAAAGACCAAGTTATAGGTCTAGTCTAGTATAGTCTTGAAGCACCTCATATACTGTGTTTGCAGTACGGTTGAAGGTGTCTTCTATGTACAGGTGTTGAGTTAGATAATGTTGATAAAGAGAATATAGTGGGAAGGTTTGATTGATTTGATTTGATTGATTTGATTGATTGCATACATATAAACACACATACATATGCAAAAAGGCAAGTAGTGGCACAATGTGTACGTGCACTTACAAACTGCCTAAACATGGAAGGGATATAACATACAAAAGGGTGATAGGTCAACAGATCTAAGTCGGGTACGAAAAACTGTAATGTTCAATGATATGACAACATCATGGGGTAAGTGGTTCTATATAGGTATCACACGTTCAGTGAAAAAATGCGCTCGGAATGCATGATGGGGTAAATGTTTGGATCGTAGAATACAAGGATGACCTCGGATGGAATACGACCTAGCCGGTTTGGTGAAAAAACTCTCAAAAGGTAAAAGGTGATGTAATAATTTGGAATTGACCTCCCACGATAACCCTCTAAACACTTGAGGTCTTTGGCAGTGTTGTGAGTATAGAGGGTGGCCTACAGATACTGCCATTTGGTCTACATTATGAGGGAAAGCACTGTGGTAGTTGTTTCTTGAATTAGCTTTGAAGCACTTGCTCCTGAAATTGTCAAATGTGGAATCACTAAAGTAAGTTTAGGTAGTTATTTCTGCATGCATCATTCGAAGAGCAAATTATTTGAATGCAATACTCACAGCTGCCCAACTGAGTGCTCCAGCCACCAGAGAAAACAAAATCTGTCAAGCAGCAACCTGGAGACCTTTAATTGGCATTCCCAATGAGATGGGGGCCTTCATCTCCATAACAGTCACCAAGGCCACCCACATCCAGCACCAACCAGACCTACCTTTGTGCCCATTCCTTTTTCCCACAAATATTTGGACCTGAACCCACCCTCAGTGTCACCCTCACCCTTGGGGACCTGGTGGTATTCCTACAGTAGTTGGCATTTGAGCGATATACCAGTATACTAAAATGCCGTACCTCGCAATAAATTAACTAAAGCATGCGTATATAAAATACACAGTATCAATCATTATAGATTTAGAAAAAAAAGCATAGAAATAAAAAGGCTCAATAAATTTACAAGTGTGCAGTTTGACAATACAAGTAGGAAGGGAGACTATATAAGGAGTGCATTCAAATATTAGTTGCATGTTCTGATTGTCCACTTTGCTGTATTGATAGCTGCACAGTCCAGTTTGTAGTATGATGTGAGCGTGCTAGTAACAACAGTAGTTTGGACTATGATGTGAGCGTGCTAGTAGCAACAGTAGTTTGGGCTAATGTGTAAGTGTGCTAGTAGCAACAGTAGTTTGGACTATGATGTGAGCGTGCTAGTAGCAACAGTAGTTTGGGCTAATGTGTGAGTGTGCTAGTAGCAACGGTAGTTTGGGCTAATGTGTGAGTGTGCTAGTAGCAACAGTAGTTTGGGCTAATGTGTGAGTGTGCTAGTAGCAACAGTAGTTTGGGCTAATGTGTGAGCGCGCTAGTAGCAACAGTAGTTTGGGCTAATGTGTGAGCGCGCTAGTAGCAACAGTAGTTTGGGCTAATGTGTGAGCGCGCTAGTAGCAACAGTAGTTTGGACTAATGTGTGAGCGCGCTAGTAGCAACACCTCTATAGCTGCCAGTACCCAGACTCACATAACTGGATTACATCACGCTACGCTCATACACAGGTGTAAGTAGCAGTGAGGTTTTATTGTTCATTAGTGCATTAGCTGAGGTGTTGACATCCTGATCACTATTGGCTTAATGCTACCTACGTAGATGAAGCCAAATGTAATGAATATAATATTAAAGGATATACAATGCGGAAGCTAGGCAATAAAGATTGAATAAATGCAAAATCAAACCAAACACTAAAATAATGTTTTAATTGGGGCTTATTACCTGCAGAATGAAAGTTTGAAAAGTGATTTCCGTTTTATTAGTAAATATTCAAAACAATAAATCAAACACCATAAACCACAACAAATACTGCTGGCGATAAATAATAAAAATAATAATTGCCGGTCACGAAGTGAAAAAAAGAAAAAACAAAGCCGAAACCCGGGATTGAACCACATCACCGCCACGTAGCGGTGATGTAATCCACCCGCAGCTGCGATGCAGTGGGTCTGGGCACGAGACTAACACTGTCATACCACACGGCAACAAGGTGTCGAATATACGAGTCGGCCATTGTGATACTGGACGTCTTGCGCAGCCAAGAACGTGCACAGTTGGACGGGCTGAACCAGTTTGACGGAGCACTGACTCGACTATGGGACGTTCGAAGTGGAAAGTGCTTTGACCAGGACGGAAATTGCGAGGGGGAGGGGCGGTGTTACGTTGGGCGTGGCTAATAAAATGGGGTGATGCAACTCCATATAGGAAACGAGAGTGTGGTCATCCAGAGTGGCTGGACTTCCCACTCCAGGGAGCTCGCAGACAGATGAAGGCTCATGATGCTCACCAACCATCCACTCCTGCGCTATCAGTACCTGTTAAAGTTTGACAAAGGCATGCAGAAGCTTGATGATGTGCACTCCTTCATGAAGTCATACCTATGCCAGTCGCAAGCAATGAAATGTGGACCATCGTGTGGGAGTACAGCGACCTGGAACCTGGGAGGTATGGACTCCAAGGAGCACAAGTGTGGTCTTGTCGACCCACAGTCCATGTAGTTCACTGTACCAGGGGACTATGATAGGAGGGCCCACAGTCCATGTAGTTCACTATACCAGGGGACTATGATGGGAGGGCCAACTCCCTGTCTGATGATTGTCTACATCCCATGTAGGTCCTTGTATGCCATGATTGGGCCAGAGACAAAAGTAATTGTGTGATATTTCTAGTCAGCTGTGTGATTACCTGCCGTTGTAGATTTTATGATGAAGCATGTTTTGTGTTTGGTGATGGAGGGGGGAGGTAGTGGTGGTGGGCAGTGGGGAGGAGCAGGCTGCATTGGTGTTGACCATAACACAAATATTTGAATCATTGAATTTGTTTGTAAAATAATATTAAATGAAATACGACCATAATGTGACTGGCAGTCATTTTATTGCTATGTGGGACTGGTTGCTTGTGTCCTATTTGGATGAGTTCACTACAACACCTTCACAAGGACAGTCCTTCATTTACACAAAAAGAAGCTATCAGGTGCAATTGAGGTGCACCTCCTCAGTTCCATTGCTGGTAAGGCCACGTGTGTTTCATCGCTGTGACTTGTGTCTCTTGAAAACTTCGCCAAAATGAGTTTCAAACATTAGCTGGGAATGAACCCTTCAGTGACAAGCTCTTATCCATACATGCACTTGACCATATAACGGTTACTAGTGGCAAGAGAGGCTTAGCCCAATGTGCTCTTCAATTCATTCCAGGTCGGCTGGTGTGGCTGTACATTTGAAGTTGGCTTGGCTGGGGACAGTGCAGTTTGGAAACCTATCCAGCAGACATCTTGGCCACCTGTTGGGACAGTGGTATCTCAGTGTCCGTTGACGTCATCGTTACATATGGATGTGTACTTGTGGAAATTATTAATTTAACCCCCCACCCACTTTTGTTTTCCCTGACTAATTCATAATAATTGCTCACTGATATAAGGTGGAGCATTGGAACAATTATACATTATTCACCATGCAGACTTTTCTTGAATTGCATTTTGGTGGACCTTGAGAGCAGACGCGCAAAAGAAGAGAGAAATGAAGTAAGAAGATTCGGTTCTGTTTTGTCTTTGTTATCGCCCGAGTAATTTCACATTCAAAAGTCTTCGTATAAGGTGGGAGAAACGGGGCTGGCATATTTGAGACAAACTTCATGCGAACAGATGAGCTTTGGAGTGATAAAAGGTACAGACACAGCAATTCAGGCGTCTGATTGCGTATCATTACGAATCACGCATTATAAGGAATCTACGTAAGTTAACGGAACGAAAGATTGCGGGTACGTACGAGTTGAAACGACGTCCGCAAGCCCATTGTAGTCTCGTACCCAGACCCAAATGTACGTAACAATGATTGTACGTACAATAATGGCTTACGTACGTTTGGGTCTGGGTACAAGACTATAGCCTATTCGCGGGTTTATAAAAAGCAGTTAAAAATCAATGCTATCACGTGAAAGACTTTTTTCAAATTTGTGCGATAGCGGCAAACGACGTTTCTGCTACCACTGTAGCGAGTATGTGAGCAAATCGACGTATTTCGAACACCAGAAAGAACTAATCGGCAGAAAATCCAACGATGACTCTCTGCAATTACAAGATGGTATTTTACTAATTTAAGTGACGATCGGCCGATTTGCTAGCTTAATTGTCTTTACCCAGATGAACATACAGACGATTTCGATTCATCCAACGATGAACCTGAGTATATAGGTGCGTGACGGCATGTGTTGGCCTACAAGTGTGCATTCTAATACATTCTTGTCTTGCTTCCCTTCATGCCCTCAGTAAGTGCGCAACAGTGCTGGCCTTCTACTAATCTGAATCAATGGCAATACGCCTGTGTATGTGACGGTGGTCCGACATAGGGTGAGTCAACTGTTCACTCTTCTATGTGTTTACATGTACAGTATTGTAATCATAACATTCCCTGGTATAGGTGTGTATTGTATGTCAGCTAGTGTTGCCCTTGTCTCTGTGATGGGCAGGGAGTGTGATCTTGTTGTGACACTTTGGGTGTTTTCCTCTTGTGCCTGTGTAGCATTCTGTATGTGCATGTGGTGATTAATTAGAATATCAAGCCAACTGTATGTCGGCTAGTGTTGCCCTACTGACAGAGCTGTCTCTGTGATGGGCAGGGAGTGTGATCTTGTTGTGACACTTTGGGTGTTTTCCTCTTGTGCCTGTGTAGCATTCTGTATGTGCATGTGGTGATTAATTAGAATATCAAGCCAACTGTATGTCGGCTAGTGTTGCCCTACTGACAGAGCTGTCTCTGTGATGGGCAGGGAGTGTGATCTTGTTGTGACACTTTGGGTGTCTTTCCTCTTGTGCCTGGGTAGCATTCTGTATGTGCATGTGGTGATTAATTAGAATATCAAGCCAACTGTATGTCGGCTAGTGTTGCCCTTCTGACAGAGCTGTCTCTGTGATGGGCAGGGAGTGTGATCTTGTTGTGACACTTTGGGTGTCTTTCCTCTTGTGCCTGGGTAGCATTCTGTATGTGCATGTGGTGATGAATTAGAATATCAAGCCAACTGTATGTCGGCTAGTGTTGCCCTTCTGACAGAGCTGTCTCTGTGATGGGCAGGGAGTGTGATCTTGTTGTGACACTTTGGGTGTCTTTCCTCTTGTGCCTGGGTAGCATTCTGTATGTGCATGTGGTTTAGAATATCAAGCCAACTGTATGGAACTGTTTGAACTATCCTTGGTATTAGAGCAGAGAGTCATGTGACCATGGTGGGTGTGGTCAGGTCAGGTAAGCCGATAACTAAATGTATATGTATTGTGTGCATGTGTACTGAGTCAGGAATTGTTTGAACTATCCTTGGTATTAGATGGCCTGCACACTTGGTATTTTCCAACCATGTCAGGGTGATGGTTCAGCAGAGAGTCATGTGACCATGGTGGGTGTGGTCATACATCGGGTTCAATTACCAATTTTCTCTGTCTCATACACATGCACTTTCTTGGTTCTGCAGGAGTTGTATCTGTACCTTCCTCTGTCGTCCCCAGCAGCAAGCTTAAATTTGACTGGTGCTTTATTTTTTACACGTGTTATATTGATTGATTTGGAACCAGCGGGGCACGATGAGCCAATCACTCGTTTTAACGCGCGTGATGCACCTTAAGGGGGTAACAAGTGCTACAATGTATACTAACGATAACATCACTAGAAAGCGCGGGTGAACACTTCGCTCTCTAGTTTATATATTAAGTTACGATCACAGTTTGCAGACGGGGGCGTGGCATGTAAACATCGGGACTAGGAATAGATTTTGGTTGCGAATACATGACGTCCATCAGCTAATGTCGTTCCTTATTATTGGAACTGCATGCTTCTCGGGCTAGGCCACTGCCCGTGCCTTGCATCATTCATCGAGATATCGATGCTTATATATAAGCAGCAGAGCCAATTATCGTATAACTGCATCATAATTATTATGATTATTGTATTGGCGGTGCTGTACTTGTACGTATGTAGTTGCTTTGGTGCATATATAAGCAGCAGAGCCAATATTATCGTATAACTGCATCATAATTTTTATGATTATTGTATCGGCGGTGCTGTACATATGTAGTTGCTTTGGTGCATGTTGCATGGGGCTGTCAGCTAATTAATAAAAGCGTCATATCACCATTCAATGTTCAACTCAAGTTCATCGTATCCCATGCATGCCTAGGTCGTAGCTGTCATGCTCAATTCACAGACACAGTACACTAGCTTAATATATATAATAATGATTATTATATATATAGTAGTGCTACATATATGTATAGTTCATATTTGCCTTGCTTGTAATTGTGTGCTACAATGTTATTACTGAGGACAATTTCCGTACATCAGGTGTATTTGGCTATCGAATTAAGTATAACAACTGAATCTTGGACAGTACATTTTGTAAATAAAATATAAAATAATAAATACGGATATAATACCGATATATGTATATGCACGGATTGCATGCAGATATCGATATCAGTTGTGCACGTATAGTATAAATGATATTATTATAGATTAAGCAATTAATGACATACCCGGTCCGTACCGTACGCACTTCATGTATATATACTTTTGGTAATATCAAAGGCAAATGGCTTGAAACTCATATATGCTTCCTAGACTCTTTCATTTTCATTTTCACGGTGGGTAATCTAGTGACGGTATCGGACCTATGGGCCGGTGAACGTTACTAGTGATATAAGATAAGGAGATGGTATATATTAGTGCGCTCGCTGATACAATGTCGGTTAATCGAATAGTCTCATCTTGTAGTTTTATAGAGCACATTGACAACAATGACAAGTGGCATGTAGAGCCGCCTGTGACATGTACAAGTCCAATTTTAAATTTATAAAATAATTATCCCTCACGTGACCTAATCTTTTTTGGCGGTTAAAAAAAAAGGGGTGGATGTAGCCAGTATATTTCCAATGGTGAATTTAGGCTGGCACGAGTACAGTGTAGCTGTATTAGGAGCAATAAGGTTAGCCCGATCCTTATTCTAGTTACTATGTCTTTATTAACGTTTCGCTTCATTTTTCAGTTTAAGTCTCAGTTGTTGACAACGTCTTCTAGGTAAGAGAAGTGTACTTTAGTAGCCAAATTGTCGTCGGATAGGATTTTCAAATGGATGCCACACTGTAAGTTGGTATTTTTATTATGGTTTGTGTTCTACATGTATTAGCAGCAGTGTGACGCGTCTCACGCCAATAAAGGTTAGTATACATTCTCCTAAACCACACTGCTTCCGTACTCCCTGATCCGAACAATGGCAATGTAATGAGCGTATCAAGTTATCTGGTAAGTCATTTGTGTAGCATTCAACATTACATTGTGGTGCTTAGTGTTCTGCAGGCGTTCGAGGACATCATACGGATATAACAGGTTGGATTTGAGAATGTATTTCAATAGGTCTATTCGTATGATGTGTTATTGTTTTAATACAGAGAGCAAAAAGAAGAAAATTGGAATCGTAAGCTGACATTATTTGATGCCTGTTTATGTTGTTTACTTTTTAATCCTATCTTAGGTCATCCTTCTGAAGTCACGCAGGCCTGAATGTACAATTCTTATGCATACATGCTTTTCCAAGTTATATGTGTATTCAAATAAAACATCATTTAACTATTAATAATGAGTTCAGTGACTGGGGCGGGGCTAGTTGGATGCTGTTTATTGATTTTGATAAACCTTAAATTAATTAATTAACGACACATTTGAATGACAACTACAGTGGGGACGAGAGAAATCACGATGAAACAACGTAAGCTCGCGGTATTGTTCACGTACTCGCGCGGATGAATATCACGGCCCGCAATACTGTTCGTGAGTAATCGGTCCGAACGCGGGTAGGTGAGCCTGAATCCAACGTAATCCGTCACGTCAGGGTTACAAATGAATTTACGTGACGTTACGGGCCCGCAGCAGGGCAGTCGAATTGCTGTGAGAGGTGCTAAGGACGTAATGATGTCCACGTGAGTTATTATACTACATAAATAAAAAACCTACGAGGGGAGAACATGCACGTCCTCACACACCCACAACACCTGCGCTGCACGTATATCCCACCACCGTCTGTTACTCCTGTACATGCAGCTCCTAATGCGTGCAAAACAGAGGGAGAAACTTAAAAGACGCCCACCACAAATGCAGCTGAGCTGAATCGCAGAACGAACCCCTCCATCTTGTGCAACTACTACGCTCCGTGGCATGCAGGTATTTTATCGCTACTGCCAACTATTCGGGTCCATTGGCTGCCTTATTTGCTGCTGCATTATGGATGGATAGCATTCTTAATAACTTACCGTTTATTTAGTCGCCATCACCACTCATTCAAATTATAAACTAGCTCTTTTTAAAACAGTGCCAGGTATTCAAATGTCAAAGAGTTGCCTACTAATCAACAATTAAAAACAAAATGACATAGAGTGCAAAATAAGAACTTGTGATGTCATACCTGGGCGAAACATTTTTAGGGTCTTTTAATGTATTATTTTCACACCAAATAAACCTTCTTGCTGAATTGGGATACCGTAATTTTATTTACCAAATATGAATAAGCGCATGCGCCGTTAACACCGCGAATTTTAAACCGCCTGAAATTTCTTTTTGCGTCGAAGACGGTATCGCTGCAATTCTATCAAAGCTTGAATCTCGTGTAATCCTGCACTTCGGATGAACAAAGGCGAAGAGAAGTAAGAAAAGATTTGCTGTAGTGTGTGTTTTGTGCCGCGGTATCGGTCAATTAGCGTTTCTTTGAAGTCAGCAAGGTGTTACTACTAGACAAACGCATATCGAAGAAAGTAATACGTAACTTTGTCTACTCGAACTGGTAACGAAAGATTTGAAATAAATGTCTTAATTTCAAGCCAGACTACTAGGCTATATTATTTAGTTTTTATTTGTTTCTACCAATGGAAGTAATTTATTCACATTCCTTTTAATGCCTTATTGACAGATTGAGCGAACACGCTTTGAAGAAGCACTGCCTTGCTTGGAGGATGATGCTCGGAGGTGATACGTCAGAACGGGCGATATGGTGCGTTTTAAGAAACGCAGGCGTGCCCAGCATGTAACAATTAGCACTTGCGCTACGTGCAGGTAGCGGTTTAGCGAGTTCTTGTGAAGACTTCTAGCAGCTATTCATTTATGGTTATAATCGGTGAGCCCTCTTTCAGTATCATTATTTTTAATTAATCTGAATGCTTCCTCTACACTTCGAGGAATGTTTGGCGTTCATGGATACGGTGAACACTTTATCAACGTCTACAACACGCACTCCAACACCAGCACTCCAGCACCAGCACTCCAGCACCAGCACTCCAGCACTCCTGCAAGGGTGAGAAGAAAATACCCACTGCTTGTGTAAGTGTCCATGTATACATAGAACATGATCATGTATGCTACTTCTATGTTTATAATTACAATAGGGCTCCAATTTACATGTATTTCTTGAGTAAGTTGTACTCATTACGCATAGCGATTGAAGTTTTGGTATTTGTGTTGTAAAGTATAGAAACTTTTAAGTGCAATTAGCAAATAAAATGGCGGCTTCAGAGGTGGGCAATCTTTGCTGAACATTTGCATTGGGATACCGTAATTGTATTTACCAAACATGGATATGCGCATGCGCCGTTATCACCGCGAAATTTAAACCACGTATGCTGCCTGAAATTTTTACTTCAGTTGCGTCGAAGGCGGCTAGCATCTCGTGTAATCCTGCAATTTGGTTCAACAAGGCGAAGAGAAGTAAGAAAAGATTTGCCGTAGTGTGTTTTTGTGCTGCGATACGATATCGGTCAATTAGCGTTTCTTTGAAGTCAACTAGTTCAGTCAAGGTGTTACTTCTAGACAAACGCACATCATATACAATAGGAAAGGAGTATGTAACTTTGTCTACTCGAACCGATAACAAAAGATTTGAAATAATTTCCAGTCGAAACTAAAACATCAAATCCACACCACTAGTTTTTAGAATTCGTGTTTCAGCCAATGGAATTACATTCCTTTTAATGCCTTCTTGACAGAATGGTTAACCATGCAATCACGCTTTGGAAAAGCGCTATCGTATGATGCTCGAGGTGATACGTCACAACGGCGAGAAGGTACGCGGAAAGCGTATTACGAGGCCATGATACAGTAATGCCATTTGCTAATTGCTCATCGCAGCATGTAACAATGCACGTGAGAAACGCGCAATGTGCAGGTAGCGGTTCAGCGAGTGTCTGTCTATTCACTGTAGGGTCTTGTGAAGACTGACTTTTGACAGCTCTTCATTTCTGGATGTGATATGTCACAAGCGGACGAAAATGAGCGACAAGCGCAACGGAGGAGTGCATAACCCACGTATGCTGAGCAATATTGCATTTACTGCTAGATTTGAGATGGTTTCCGCGATAAGGGTCCTAACGTATGTTTTTCAAGATTTCAATTTTATTTTTATTTTAAATTCTCGAAGTCTGAAATGTCCTCTACATATAGGTTAGACACTGAAACCGAGAGATCTACGTGATGTAGAATCCCCGAGGGCCTGGGCTGTAGCGTCCGAGTGGTAGCGAGGGCGCTACTACCCAGGGCCCTCGGGGATTCTACATCACGTAGATCTCTCGGTTTCAGTGTCTAACCTATATTGAGACAATAGCGGAAGTGATTCGCGCAATCTGATTGGTCAATTGCAGGTATCTAAACGCGGTAGAAACCGCGAGAGGGACTCCACTTAGAATCCCCCTCGAGGTTTCTACCGCATTTAGATACCTGCATTGACCAATCAGATTGCGCGAATCACTTCCGCTATTGTCTAAACATTCCTTCTTAGGCACTGAAATTGGAGTATTTGTCATGGAGTTGTAGCCATACATTTCAACGGGCAAGCGTTACATTTCTCTTGCGCGCGTACTGCAAATGTTATCACGTATAAGTTAGGTCCATTTTCGCGGAAACGTCCCAATTGTGTGCCGGCTCTACCCAACGATAATAATGTACACATGTTCTTTAATAAAACTAATAATTTAGTAGGTTAATATGTGTATGGGATCGTTTCCGCGAAAAGGGACCTAACGCATGTTTTTTCAAGATTCCGAATCTTTTGATATTCTAGAAGGCTGAAATGTCCTCTACACATTGCATTAAAAATCAGGGTATCAGTCATGGAGTTGTAAGGCTCTACATCATACATTTCAACGCAAGCGTTACATTTCTATCTCGCGTACTGGAAATTTTATAATGAATGCGTTAGGTTCCTTTTCGCGGAGACGGTCCCAAACAGGGCAGCTTTAAAGGCACTCAGCATTATTAAACAGCTTGGTCCTCCACTGGGTCTCTTTATCAATACTTCCAAATGTGAATGTGAATTGTTCAGTAAAAGGAGACCTTAGAGGCTTTCCTGATGAGATGAAGAAATCAGATGCACTGAACTATGAAATCTTAGGGGCGCCAATTGGAGACCCCATCTTTTGTGCCAAGTCCATTGTGAAGAATAGAGCAAATGCCACCAATTAAAGTTTTGCTAAAAGCAATAGGATCGGTTGACTCCCCAGTCATAGTCGTTGTGTATTATGTGCGTGCTCATTTACGTAGTAGTAATAGCATGCATTACCTGCTGTGGTGCTGTGTACAATCTATGTTTAGTATTATTGCTGTATATGTATTTCTGTGTTTGTATATTTCAATAACAATAATATTTTTTTTGCATTTTACGTATAGTCCCCATACATCGCAAACAAATTAATCGTCATTATCAAAACATAATTAATAATCTTGGTTGTGAAATCGATTTCTTTTTACTACTTGCAGGATCTATTTATATTTTGATTTATATTTGGCTTAATTGCTACATATTTATAAAATTGTACTGTACTATGGGGTTTGTTACTTGCTGTCTTGAATTGTGATTGTTATTCTATCTTCATGCTGACATGCAGCATCCATTGAGTGTCTATGGTAGCTGCATTCCAGCATGGATTTAAAATAATTTCTGTCAGTTAAGGACTCGTAAATAATCATGATAAGTAGGATAGTTTTGCTAGGAGTCTTGGCAGTATCTGGGAAGTGGGGTAGACACTCTTTGGATACTGCTAAGATTTGCAGCAAATCTTTCATCTAGTTAGACAAGTTCACTTTTATTTTATAATTCTCAGTTTATTTACTCTGACCTTCATAAGCAGATGAAGATTTGTAGCAAATTTTTCCTCAATTTAGGCAAGTTCACTGTTATTTTACAGTTCTCAGTTTATTTACCTTGACCTTCATAAGCAGATGAAGATTGGTAGCAAATCTTTCCTCAAGTTAGGCAAGTTCACTGTTATTTCATATTTCACAGTTTATTTACTCTGACCTTCATAAGCAGATGAAGATTTGTAGCAAATATTTCAACAAGTTAGGCAAGTTCACTGTTATTTTATAATTCTCAGTTTATTTACCTTGACCTTCATAAGCAGATGAAGATTTGTAGCAAATCGTTCCTCAAATTAGGCAAGTTCACTGTTATTTTACAATTCTCAGTTTATTTACCTTGCCCTTCAGAAGCAGATGAAGAATCTTTCCTCAAGATAGGCAAGTTCACTGTTATTTTATAATTCTCAGTTTATTTACCTTGACTTTCCTAAGCAGATGAAGATTTGTAGCAAATCTTTCAACAAGTTAGGCAAGTTCACTGTTTTATTTTATAATTCTCAGTTTATTTACCTTGACCTTCCTAAGCAGATGAAGATTTGTAGCAAATCTTTCAACAAGTTAGGCAAGTTCACTGTTTTATTTTATAATTCTCAGTTTATTTACCTTGACCTTCCTAAGCAGATGAAGATTTGTAGCAAATCTTTCCTCAAGTTAGGCAAGTTCACTGTTATTTTATAATTCTCAGTTTATTTACCTTGACCTTCATAAGCAGATGACAGCAAATCTTTCCTCAAGTTAAGCAAGTTCACTGTTATTTTATAATTCTCAATTTATTTACCTTGACCTTCATAAGCAGATGAAGATTTGTAGCAAATCGTTCCTCAAGATAGGCAAGTTCACTGTTATTGTACAATTCTCAGTTTATTTACCTTGACCTTCCTAAGCCGATGAAGATTTGTAGCAAATCTTTCCTCAAGTTAGGCAAGTTCACTGTTATTTTATAATTCTCAGTTTATTTACCGTGACCTTCCTAAGCAGATGAAGATTTCCTTCCTCAAGTTAGGCAAGTTCACTGTTATTTCATAATTCTCCGTTTATTTACTTTGACCTTCATAAGCAGATGGACCATGTGAAGTCTTCAAGCAAGTACGTTTGTGTTACCATTTATTAAATTGTGCTTACATTTGGTGTGCTTTACCTCCGTGTAGGTAAGCACGCTACGGCCTTGTGAAGCCTTCACGCAAAGTCTGTGAGTTACTGTTTCTTACATTGTGCTTTAATTTAGGCATGGTTATATCTGGTCTTGAATGTTGAGGGTTATTTTATCTTCCACAATTGAGTGTCTATACTCTCATTGGTAGCTGCATGCCAGCATGGTTTAAGTTCTTTGATCTGCATGAACATATGCAGGGTTCATACATGTTCTATAGACCCTGTGAGTCTTCCAGCACTTTGGTAGTGAGTTATCGTTTACTAATGTTGTGCTTAATTTCGGGGTACTTGAACCTCCATACAGCCATGCAGGTTAAGGTCGTGCAAACCATTCTGGGAGACCATTATGGGTTGTCATTTTTTTTGTACTTCATATTTTGAAAGTGTCAATGACATTAATATCTATTACATCATCTAGGCACACTTGGGCTATTTCAGGTATTTTTTATGACTACTTCTAAATATATATTTACGATGTTACTGCAATGAACTTTCACTTACTAAAGTTTGTTGGTTATTTGCAGCCTTGAATGTTGAGGGTTATTTTATCTTCATGCTGACATGCAGTGTCATTGAGTGTCTACCCTCTCTTTGGTAGTTGCACGCCAGCATGGGTTAAAATCATCCCAGTCATTCAACGACTCGTAAATAAATAGGAAAGTTTTGCTAGGAGTCTTGGCATTGTCCAAGGGGTGGGGTAGATACTCCTTGGATTCTGCAACGATTTGCAGCAAAGTTACGCAAGTTCCCCGTTTGTTTATAATAATCACGTCTACATTTAAGATTACTATGTTACTGCAATGTAAATTTATACGTATTTTCATGCGAAAGTTTGTATTAGTTACATACTAAGTGTATGGTAGGTTGGGGTCGGGCAGCTCTTCAAGCTATTTGTCGTTTGGCTCAAAAACCATTTGTCGACCGTTCCCCGTTGGGATATCGTATGAGCGATAATAAGGTGTATGTCGTGGGGTGTGCTTGCTTTCGTCATATGTGACTGCCTGGGACAAAGTACGTCATAAGCGAACGCCGACGGAGAATATTTTATGAATGCTGGTTAAAGTTAATTGTAATATAAAATTGAAATATTTAACCATAACAGTACGCGTACTTGTATGTTTGTATTTGTTATACTAAGTGCGTCACAGCATTGGATGCCACCAGAACGCTCATCCCAAGCATTCAATGCCATCTTTAAGTTGCACAACTTGTTTTAACTACTACTGGGTAAATCTAGTACTATCACTGCATCGTCAAGAACTCCTTCACACGATAGATCGGGCGGCTGATTAATCGGGTCACGACTTCAAGTGAACGTCTGAGCTTTGTGGGATATCTGACGAGCATAATAAATAGTTTCACATGACCACGTGATGCCTATAGTGTAACTGTAGGGACTATGACTGGCAATCGCAAAGTCAGAATGTGACTAATCTGGTTCACAGACAATTTTCTAGATTACTTCTAGTAACTTTTTTTCCTCGTAAGTCCTACCTCACTCAGCAATGCATCACGTAAGTTCTATCTCACTTAGCAACTCATCAAACAAATTGATCATCATTGCTATAAACTATTATTAATCTTGCTTGTGAAAACAGATTTCTTTCTACTTCCTCCAGGAATGCTATAATTTCCGCAAACGTTCTAGCAAGTTGATCTTAAGGTGTCACTGATATTCGATTTATTTACTGATTACCCGAGTGCTTTTGCCTCCATGCAGGTGTGCAGGTTCCTACGATGACTAGGTCCCGCAACTTTTAACATGATGTTAAGTCCTTTTTCTTGTTAGAGCCTCTTGGTTATTTGCGCGGCTTTAAATGTCAGGAGTTATATTATTTTCATACTGACATGCAGCATCCATTGAGTTCTACCCTCTCTTTGGTAGTTGCATTCCAGCATGGATTTAAAATCATTTCCGTCAGTTAAGGACTCGTAAATAATCAGGATAAATAGGAAAGTTTTGCTAGAAGTCTTGGCATTGTCCAAGGGGTGGGGTAGACACTCCTTGGATTCTGCTTTAGACTTACAGCAAATGTTTTCTGGATTTTAGATAGTTCTTCATTTGTGTATAATTTTGGGTTTGTGTTTTAATGCCATTTTGATTCACCCAGGGTCCATAGATGTTCTGTGGACCCTGCGAAGTCTTCAAGGAAGTCCGTTGTCACTTATCATTCATTTACATTGTGATTAACTTTGTTGTTCTTATCCTTATAAAAATGTTACAGAAAATATGTAGTTGTCAATTTTGTATTTTGCCATGTATGTTGCATATTGTCTTCACTTAAATACGAAAGAATTTATTTAAACTCTGCATGGATGGATTTGATGTTAGATTGCGATAATGTTGGGGTGCAGTCAATTGATGTTCTTAGAGACAGGTTCATTGAATCAAATACTGCTGTAACGTTCAGCTGGTTCGATGATAATGCGCATGCAACGGATGCAGCAATTTCTGCACAAATGAGACATATCCGTATAAATACTTGTTCAACTGTGCAAGTGGATAAGAGCAGGCTTCACTGTTGCCAAACCAGAGATGCTACATTTCCATGCCCTTACAATTTCATGAAGGAAAGAAACGGTACGACACATTGTCACATTTGGATGCTGCTGTGTCACGCAAGGAATAATTTAACCGGTATCGCATCGCATTTTGCGAAGCAGTTTTTATAAGATGCGAAGCAACTTAACACCGGTTCCATGTAAAAAGAATGTATTTTTTGTCGAACCCACTTTTTACAAAAATAGTCGGAAAATGAGCTTTATGGTTGAAAAATACATATCTTGATAGCCCGACTCATTTTACGACATTTGGTGGTATTTCTAGCTTTAAAAAAACATTGTCGCAGAGAACTGCGATGCAATCTATCGCGTTTGCAGACATGTACTCAGTGTAAGTGCTGCGCGAAGGGAGTGTATTTACGGTACAAAAGAATTCCAATCAGAAAGGCGTCTGTACAAAACGCTACTCGCGCAACGTTTCATCAGCGGGAGTGTACATACTCACGTGACATCAAGCACGACAATTAATGCCAGACGATTAACGATGAAAGGGGCCGAATTTTATTTACCTATTAATAGGTGACCTTGCGTACGTATGTACATGTATAGCAATAAATTATTGCGTAATCGTTACTAATGTGGTACGTACTGTGCATGTACATGCCAAAAGAGATTAGCAGCACAAATGGGGAAAACCCTACTCTCAAATATGTGCGGTAGGGCACGTCTAGCCTTTGCCATCATAAGGGCATCCAGTTTGTGTTTGAGGAGCTCACGGGTGAAGTGGAGTCACTGGAGAAGTGGTCGATGTAGTCTCGTACCCAGACCCTGATTCCCACAGCTGCGGATGGATTACATCACCGCTACGTGTAATCCATCCGCAGCTGTGGGAATCAGGGTCTGGGTATGAGACTAGGGTCGATGATGGGGCACCGCTCTACTCTATTATAGGTTGATCGTGTGTTCAGGAAGAGTTTATCATAGCTATGTTTTTCAATCCTGTTATATATATATAAATGAGACAGTTTCCGCGAAAATTGCCCCACGGTTAAAATGTTATAAAAATGCATCGCGTTTGAATCGCTATAACTTCCCAACGGATAACGCTATCGACTTCCTATTTTCAACACTTCATACTACACCATTGTACTATGAAGTGTTGAAAATAGGAAGTCGATAGCGTTATCCGTTGAAAAGTTATAGCGATTCAAACGCGATGCATTTTTATAACATTTTAACCGTGGGGCAATTTTCACGGAAACTGTCCCAAATTATATTACATACATGTACATGTATACGCCAGAACGCGTACGCGCGAAGGCGTAAATATACAAATATTATTTAAATGTGATGGTGGCCTCGTTTTGGTGAAGGGGGGGGGGGGGGGGGGGGGGGGGGAACGAATGCACGGGCGTGTGCGAGGGATAGCTCTGCTCTGTGTTCAAAAGATGAACCATCACACATTTCGGAGGGAAAAAAATTGCTATGCAACTGAACCAAGTTGCTAATCAACTTCGATCTTGCGTAGCAAAATTGCTACGCAATTTTTAAAAAGTAAATTATTCCCTGGTCACGTAATGTCCACATAGCTTTTGCTAGATAAGAAATTTACACTGAGCAGGGAAGTAACTTTACATCCCATCTGCGAGCCACCCACAAATCATTAACTCAAATGGTTTTGGCTTTATATGAATACTTATTATGTCATGTTTTACTTAGCTCATTTATTAGTTAACAGTGAGGTTGTTGATCATGCAGGCATACGTGCGTACTCTGTATAGGCCTCTTGGGGTTACCGAATGCGAGGCAGAGCGGGTCGGACCCTAAGCCTCTTGGGGTTACAGAATGACAGAATGTGAGGAGGCAGAGCAGGTCGGACTTGGGGTTACCAAATGCGAGGCAGAGCAGGTCGGACTCAACCTGGCAGGTTTCATCAGAGGAGCGGGGGATGGTGCCGGGGGAGGTAACCCATGCACAGTGATATAGTAAACCATGTGGTAATAATTAGGTGTGGATCCTTTCTCTTTCCTATGGTCCTGTGTCTGGCAGAGTAAAGATATGAAATGAATCAGGAAGTAGAGAGCACTAGGTAGGGGGGGGGGGGGGGGGGGGGGGAGGAGGAGGAGGATCGAATACTGCACTATGGTAAGGAGGAAGGTTTCACTGTGTAACCTCTTTAGGGGTGCTGGTGTTCATTACACAGTTTTGTAATACCACAGGTATGCTTTAGCTTAGTCTGTATCTAGTGTGATAGGCACAGCAGGTTACGAAGAATGGGTAACGAATGAAAAGCAGCATCCATGTATTGCTGCTTCATGATTGTCTGACCCCACTGCACATGCCTGCATGATTGTCTGACCCCCCCTCCCTCCACTGCACATGCCTGCATGATTGGCAAGGGTCATGGGGTGTGTGCTTCACAGGAAGACATTCTTTGTCTGGCAGCTCAGTGATATTATATGTTTGTCACTCTTGAACTAAGTTACAAATGTACCAATGAACATGTGCTATCACACATGGTAAGTCAAAAATGCACTTTTTTGAACAGAGCATGGCTCACAAAGCATTTTCTTAGGAACCAAACCCCTACTACTAGCGACTTAGATCATTTTCCTCTGCTGGGATTAGTACCGTGAGTGTGGAGGGCTTCTCTTGTGGGAGAAATAGCACAAGACGGCATTGGTCTTTATATGCACACAAAACCGCAGTAAAGCTAGGACCCATGGTCTGCTAACTTTGCCCCCAGCTGACCCAGACCTTTGCGTGACAGTAAGCTACTTTAATAACTTACCTTTGCCATTAATGATACCTAGCCACTAAGCAATGTACTGCTGCATTGACAAATGTGTAGGACTATTATCACACACCACAACCACATTGGCAAGTGGGGCCCATGGTATTCCAAATTGCAAACTACCTGAGCAACTTGTGCCCAATAACATGTGATCTCTGCTGTGCGCGCATGCAGCATTACTGGTGCATATGTCAGGGGGGTCCTGGAGAGCTTCCTCCCTTGCTGACCAAATCAATGGGATGGTGATGATATCCAAGGAGCTTGCTGGTATGAGCACAGTACCATAGTTGGGCAACAAAGGTTGGTAGCCTGTAGAGAAAGGGTATTTTTTTTAAATATTTTAAACAGCACGTGCATTATGGGTACAGAAATGTTTACTTGATCATATCCGTGTCCAATCTCTCATGGAGAGCCAA
The DNA here is from genome assembly GCA_013339895.1 of Ephydatia muelleri. Classification (NCBI taxonomy): domain Eukaryota; kingdom Metazoa; phylum Porifera; class Demospongiae; order Spongillida; family Spongillidae; genus Ephydatia; species Ephydatia muelleri. The sequence goes on from JABACO010000024.1 coordinate 1,550,909, forward strand.
CACTTTGGGATGTGGAGGGAGAGAAGTGCTCTTTGGAGATTAAAAAAAGTCATTCATGCTGTCACCCTCCAGAGGGGACCCTACGATTGCCATTCTTCTTTGATACTACTCCTATTCCAGAGCTCCTGAAAGGGTAGTGGTATGAGCACTGTACCACAGCACTAAAGTTGGTGTTGATGTTCCCCACTGCAGCCAGAGGAGTAAAGGAAGGTTACTGGCACGATGTTCCCTCTGCAGCCATGAAGACCCAGTACTTGTGGGTGAGCAATCAGTGTCTTGTCACACCTTCCAGGTTGAACTGGTCTTCTCCTGACGGGGTGTTGGAAGCACTCAGACACCATGGGTGGAGCTTGAGATGCTGGTGAGGAGTGATGGGGTGTGGTCTTTGTCATGTCTGATATATCATTGGGTGAAGAATGGGAAGCACTGAGTCAAATTAGGAGCCCACCACAACTAGCACATCATTACATGTGCACAATATCAAATCCACACTCATCCTCTTCACCATTGCCGCTGTCAGTGAGTGAGTGATACATTAGTGGGCTGGGCAGTGGGTGGAGCCTATAGGGGAAGGGAAATAACGTGTTTGGATATGATGAATTGTAACTTGATGATGTCACCTTCAGGTGTTGTAATAGTTTCACAGTTTATGCAACATTAATTAAATAAGTATGAATTGAAAAATGATCTGGCTACATGCATGTAGCTGACTAAATATGCATTTGAATTATATGTAAATTAAATTTGACAAAGGACTTCGTTTATGGTTCATGTAGACTGCTAATCACGCTTGTCATGATTTCATCTATTGCAAGTGTATCTTAGTTGCAACGTCAAAGATCGTTCAGTTCCATCACTCTACTGTAGGGTGTACTGGCTCGCTGCAGTAATAGAGTTTACAGTGTACTTTTGAAGTCTACAGTCTATGCCACGCCCGGTCCAGGATGTAAGTAGCTACACGCACAAGCTGTATTGCCACTACGAATTAGTACACTTGACAAATAGGGAGGAGTAGCACACTTAAGTCCTCTCCATGCCACTGCTAGTGAGGCAGCTTTCTTGTGAGGTCATCTCTTTGCACCCAGTGTAGCTATTGTGATACGACACTCATAGCAAATACGTAACACACTATATACACCTTGAATTGGCACAGCACTCTTGTACAAAATAATTATCAACCTATTTCAGAGCAGTATCTATTTCGTAGGCCAAACTATTCAGTTGAATGTCTCTTAGCACATCAACTAGTGTCTGCCATGTTACAGGTTTCTTTCCAATACCAGAGATCCACACCTCTCTGACAATCCTTTCAGAGTCATTCTGATATTGTACTTCAAGAATGTCGGTCATGCTGATATTGTATTTCAAGAATGTCGACTATATCGCAGTTCTCATCATTCAAGAGGAACATTGCTAGATTGGTGTAGTGAGTGCTGGTTCTCTGTATGATGTTAAGGGTGTTCTGTTTCTTACCATAAACCACGGAAGTCAACTGCTTTAATGTAGGCACATCTGTGTACAGAATGCATGTTGAGACCATCATTGAACATGTACGCACTCACAATGAATTTAGAAGACAGACCAGTACATCTAAGCTAAATAGTAACAACTCTATAGACCTGACACAAACATTACTCACCTGCTGTACTGTGATCTTGATTTGTGGCATCTGCAGTCTTAGCCAGCCACATCAACTGGCCCTCACTCAGGTCTCCATTCTGGCAGTTCAGAATACTACATTCCCACTGGTTTCCACACACAAGAGCTACATGTGGAGGGTCTGATCTACAAGAGCCTCCTGCACACATGAAGGCATCTTCAAACTGGACACCTTGGCACTTGAGTATGCTACATGCACCCTTGATACCACTGTATACACAATCTCGTATCTTACTACATACTTCATGTGACATCTTGTCAACATGGACTACTATATAAGAGAACATGTCAACAAGGGTAACTATTTCTGTCCAGTAGTCTAGTTCAAAAGTGATGCAGTTGCCGCAATGGCTTGTCTCTATTAATGCAAACCTTCCAAGAAAAATGGTTGCTAGGAGATAAAAGATGGGCCACAAGACAGCAAAACAGACCACTAGCTACACAGCTCTGGGTAGGCCTGATAATCAGGGAGGTACCTTGCTCAACATACTTGGATGCTTGCACAGAGTCCAGGTGGCATAGCAAAGCAGGCATCAAGTACACACCATCTTTGATCACAGCTATTGCCCCAACACTCAACAGCAAGTGTAACAGATCGTGTTGAGTGAACAGACCCTCTTGGTAGTGCTTGGGAAACATCCTTAGGAGCCCAGTGACAACTGCCCATCATCCCTGAATGTGACCAGACTAATTTTAGCTGCCGCACCCATATCTGGATTATACAACAGCTTGTGGTGGTACTCTGTCACCTTAGTGAGGACAACTTGGGGATCACAGAACACGGTCTGAGGAAGAACCTCTGGGTAATGTAATAACACGTTGTGGTGGACAAGATAGTGCAAGGCAGCAGAGAACTCATCTCTCTCGATGTGGAACGTTTTAGCACTTGCCTGGCATTCTACAAGGCTCAAGTTGCCATTGTGGCTAGTCCGTTGAAGATGAACCTCCAGTCCAAACCATGCTATAGGCATCTTTATTGCCTGTGGGCACACATTTATTATTTGTTCCCTGAGTAACCTAGCAACATGTCTGTCATCATCCTGTGGAACTTTGCAGTTCACTGCAAAGATGACATTTTCTAGGCTTTCTCCATTATATAACTTCAGGAAATGTTCGTCATCCAGTAATGTCTTGAGCTTTTGGTTCTTCTCTTTGATGGATTCTGAGCACCTACCTGCAGCATCTCGATATGTTCCCACGGTGATGATCAGAGGCTGAGCATCACATGAGCACAGTGCTCCAAGACAGTGCTGAAGGATCTGTTCGTGAGATAGAGATGATGCGTATGTACTCACTGGCCTGCCATCTGCTCCATAGTACTCAATGGTTGGGTGTTGGGATAGTTCTTCTGACAAATATAGTCACACCTGGGTTCTGAATGAACAATGGAAGAATATCATGGTATTGAAATTGACCACCACTGTCAATGAACTGGATCCACTTCGCTCTAAACTGGTTTGCCTTGTTTGCAGGTAGATTGTACATGCTAGCTACATGTAGGTCTGTACTCCACCCTCTCTTACCTGTGGGGTGGTTGATGTGATGAATAATCACCTCTATGTCTACAGGTCTGTTCTGCTCTGCTCTCATGGTGACATTGACACTAGCATAGCAGGTGTGGGGTAAGAATGAACAGCACCAGCTCCATTAATGGCCATCTTTGGGAGAGTAGCAACCACCTCCTTCAAGGAGCATACTAAACATGTCTGAAATGAGCATATACCCAGCATTGCTGGACCAGGTCCCGACAGAGACTCCTGATGGCCTTGCAATTGTTCTCCATTACACATTCATGTTTCAGGTTGCGTGCCGTATGCTGAAGCCGTGATGCCCCATCATATATACGTGTAAAAATGGTCTAGCAATTAATCTCATTTAGTAGAATCGCACCCTAGTAACCACGTGTCACATCAAAAACGTTCCGTCAATCGTTTATTAGAACCGTTCGTATAGAGATGGCATCCATTGCTCGTCCTTCTTCCAGACATTGACCCACGTGCCAGAAATCCCTAACACACACAAGAGAACTGAAAACATTGTACGTCGTCTGGGAACCAGACAAATAAAGTACTGTACATCACATGATGACAGCAAAAAAACCAACTTTTAACAATTACACATGTATTCACAACATTCAAAAATAGCAAATAAGGAACATGAAAATCAACAAAAACCACATGAAACAGAGTACATAATGAAAGTACGATTTCACTACTACTTAACAACATTATGAGGCCACTTGATCCAGGAGGTCAACTCATCAGATAACAGGACTTCACCAACACTTGGACTCCTCAGCACATTGATCAATGTCTTCCAGGTGTAAGGAAGTGACCTACGTCTCCTCCACACATCAAATATCTCACCATATGCTCTGTGGTGGCTCTCCAGGCCTTGTTGCTGTGGAAATATGGCCTGAAGCTCAGCTGGTGGGAGGCCAAGCTGAAGTCCAATGGCCCAACCCTTGTTTGGAATCACAGCTGCTATTTTGTCCATGAGGAGAGGCAATGATGGCTCACTGTCCAAAGGATCTGTACAGAGAGAGAACAAAGTGATCACACGATCTACAACACACATCACCCACCTGATGTACTGGCACCACTTTCACCAAACCACATCAACTGATCCTCACTCAGGTCTCCACTCTGGCGCCCTCGAATGCTACATTTCCACTTCTTCTCCGCTGGCACAACAACAGCTACATGAGGAGGGTCTGAGATACAACTGGCTCCAGCACACATGAAGGCATCTTCAAACTGGACACCTTGGTACTTGAGTATTCCACATGCACTCTTGATGCCACTGTGAACACAACATCTTATCTCTCTACACACTAGACTGGACATCTCATTAATGTGTAATAGGATGTAAAAGAACATGTCAACTAGGGTCACCAGTTTCGTTGTGTGCTGAAGTTCAAATGTGATGCAGTTGCGATACAAACACAATGGCTTGTCCCCTTCCATGCACACCTTCCAAGATGATTGGTTGGTTGGAGATAAAAGATGGGCCACAAGACAGCAGAACAGACCACTAGGAATACAGCCTTTGGTGGGTGTGATTACCAATGAGGTACCTTGTTGATAGTACTTGCACACTTGGCCAGAGTCCAGATGGGGCAGCAGAGCAGGCATCAAGTACTTGCCACCCTCGCTAGTCATAGCTATTGCTCCAACACTCACCAATAACTTTAACAGATCTTCTGGAGTGAACCAACCTTCTTTGTAATGCTTTGGAAACTTGCTCAGGAGCTCCACTGACAACAGTCCATGATCCCTGAATGTGACCAGATCACTCTCAACTGCCACACCCTCATCCGGACTGTGCAACAGCTTGTGGTGATACTCCACTAGTTCAGTCACCTTGGTGAGTACTACCTGGGGATCACAGAACACTGTCTGGGGAAGAACCTCTGGGTAATGTAAGAACACGTTGTGGTGCACAAGATGGTGCAAGGCAGCAGAGAATGCATTTCCCTCGATGTGCAAGCTTTTAGCACACACCTGGCACTCTACAAGGCTCAAGATGCCATCATGGGATGACCTTTGGAGAAGAACCTCCAGCCCAAACCATGCTATCGGCATCTTTATTGCCTGTGGGCACATGGATGCTATTTTCTGCCTGAGTACCTTACTAATACGTCTGTCCACATCCTGAGGGGTTTTCCCATTCACAGCAAATATCACTTCTTTTAGCCTCTCTCCGTTACACAGGATATGAAAACTGCCTGCATCCAGTAATGTCTTGAGCTTTTGATTTTTCTCTTTGATGGATTCTGAGCACTTGCCTGCAGCATCTTGATGTGTTCCCACGGTGACAATCAGAGGTCGAGCATCCTGTGAGTGTAATGCTCCAAGACAGTGCTGAAGGATCTGTTCGTGAGAGAGAGATGATTGATATGGTCTACTCACTGGCCTGCCATCTGCTCCGTAGTACTCGATGGCAGGATGATGGGATAGTTTCTCTGACAAATTCAAAACAAATATGGCAACACCAGGATTCTGAAAAAATAATGGCAGGATATCATGGTATTGAAATTGACCACCACTGTCAATGAACTGGATCCACTTCACACCGAATAGTTTCTCCTTGTCTACACAGAGAGATTGTACAGGTGAAGTAAGTTAGCTGTGAACCATCTCTTTACCTGAGGAGTGGTTGATGTGATCAATCAGCTCCTCCTCTATGGATTCAGTCAGGCTCTGATGGCTGGTATCCGTGGTAACAGGGACACCAGCAGGTGTGGGGTCAGCACCAGCTCCAACACAAGACACATGAATGGCCATCTTTGGGAAACTGCATACCACCTTGTCCAAGGATGTTGCCATGGATACACCACCACCTCTGATAGTACTGCCCACAACCTTCAACAGTGCCTGGTCATCTTCAACCACAAACCAGTCTTCCTCTTCTGGTCCACCCACACCAGCCAGTGAGAAGGAGATGGCTCGAACAGGGTTGTCAGCCAGTCCTGTACTGACACGTTGCTGTGGAGGGTCCTTCTTCAGAAGGAGGTGTTTGAGGTGAGTCTTGCCAACACCAGCTGCTCCAAGGATGAGACACTTGGTCACTGAAGTTTCCACATATCCCTTGGTCATGGCCTCATCATAGAGCCTCCTGAATGAATGACACAAACTAAATACATATTGCATCAGTACATGCACCCTTCATTTTGCCAACATACACAACCTGATACTCTTCCCCTTTTACCAAGGAATTTGTAATTGAGCATGAGTCATGAATACACTTGGGTGTATATACGTGTATAACTCCTAAGGCGAGTGGCCTCTTGTGTGTGCACATATGCCCACCAGCAGAGAACTCGCACGAAGGCACACACACTAGTGTTTTCAACAAGAGTTTGCGAGTGTGCTCTGTTTTTCACACACATGCGTTACTCGCGCCAGAGATACTATATCTATTATATCTATATCATGCCTTTGTCCATGTGCACAGTTGTACCCACATAATGATGGGGACATCATTGCGTAGATTGTATCAATACACATGTTTGAAAGACAATAGTTGGAAACATTGAGCCAACATACATGTCACACCACAAGTTTGAGTGTTTGGAACCAACCCTTCACCAGGTCCCCTCACCCAATCCTCTATCACTGTCACTGTTCCCAATTATTCCCCATACCATTCATCTGTTTCTTTTCGGCTTTTATACGTCTCCTTTGGTGTGATGAGGAAGAGCTGGGCAAGGTCTGATAATAGCCTGATTAATTCAATTCTAATACATCAATATCAATATTTACCTTTCACAGTAATCTTCAAGACCTGTTGAGTACTGCTCCCATCTACCATCAACAGCCCTCCTCCTGACAGTAACAGTGTGTCCGCAAAGGAACATTTAAATGGTATGTCTCCAATGTGCTTCCACTTCTTATCATAATGATGGAAGCCATATACAGCAGGGGTGGTCTGACATCCTTTCTTGTCTTCTGCTCCTCCAATCACAAGAAGCACACCTTCAACCACACAGATTGATGAATAGTAGTATGGTACATCTGGTAGCGATCGCCATATAGATTGGTGAGTGTCATGGGTGCGTGCAGTTGTCTAGTGCACATGTGAGCATACATGTGTGCACATGTGTGTGGTAGAGATATGTCATGAGTGAGCACATTTGGAGCATTGCATACCGAATTTTTCTCAAAGTAAAGGTTTCAATTCAAATGGTTATAACTTTTGTCCTGATGGAGATTTTGAAATTAACATGGCGCCGCTCGGCAAACTGGTTTGGTGATTTATTAACATTATTTAACCATCCATTTTGCTACCAATTGACCAGTTGAATCGAGAACCCTACTAAGATTGCACTGTTGACCGTAGATAACATGTGAGAAACCTTATTTCACCACGGAAAAACCTGCAAACACCCTTCAATCCAATTCGGTCATTACCCTTTACGCATGCACATTGCATCGTGAACAAGGGCGTGAGCTCCAAGACCTAGGGCTATGAGCAATAATCCAGGTAACGAACTGGCTAAGCTTATGAGCCCCAGACCTACAAAATTGTTCAGCTGACATGATACAATGGCCACGCATGATCCTAAACCCCAGGCTTGCCTCGGGGCCCCAGGCCAAGACAATCTGCAGAACATCTGAGCCCCAGACCAATCTTAGTGAGATGGAACTAGCCCATGATGCAATGAAATCCAACAAAGCGGCATGCATGGTGAGTGGTTTCAGGCTAAATACAACTCCTTCCATACTTATAAATGCTAAAACCAACCTCTCCTTTTTTTTCATTTGTGCATACGCTAGCTCAAGCTCGATCGGTTTTCTAATTAATGCACAGGTCTTTCAGAGAGCTAATTCAAAACAGGCAAGGCTATTTTTAATGGGCTGTGTGTATGCCTACGCAACCACTACTTGTGTACTGTGGCATAGTACAAAATCTATGTTTCCCTTCGCTTATGCACTAGCATATGTAAGACTGAGATTTGAAAAATGAATGTTTTTTTTTAGTCCCTACTATGAATTGGACAACACAGCACTTGGCTGCACTAGGAAAGTTGATAGATGATGGACCAAGTATTAGAGTGTGTCTGTGTGTTTGCGTGTGTATGTGTGTGTGAGATCAATTTTAGCGAACATTGCTTCAGCTAGAAGTTACACATCATAATACAATTGTGACTTGCTAATGAACTACATGAAGGTGTCTTTTAGGATGCAATGCACAAAGCACGAATTATCCCTTAACATGGCCAAAGATCTCAAAGGCTACATGTATACATGTACATTTCCTATGACTAATTGCACTATGTCTGTATATTATGGAACATGTCCTAAACCTGTCCCCTTGGAGAGCTTTGTAAATTGAATGAATTATTTATTTTAGAAAAAAACAGTTGCAGATGTTTATTCCTGTCTGGGTGTAAGTATTTGTTCATGTACACATGTGTGTCGGCAGTACACATGAGTATGTGTCTTGTCTTGTTGCTTAGATAGATTGTGATTTCTAAGTATCTGTGGCTGGGCTTGAATGCAGATGTAGTCATGGAGCATTGTGACTTTGTTTCCTTCTCCTATGTACTAGGTGCATCTCTGCATCGCTAGTTGTGTGCATCTCTGTGTTGCTAGTTCTATGTGGCTCTGTTTTGTTAGCTGTGTGTGCCTCTGCTCTGCTAGTTGTGTGTACCTTGCAGTGGTAGTTGCGTGTGCAAGTTATGTGTGGCTCTGCATTCCTAGTGTTAGTTGTGTGTGTGGCTCTGTATAGTTGTGTGGCTCTGTATAGTTATGTGGCTCTGTATAGTTGTGTGGCTCTGTATAGTTGTGTGGCTCTGTATAGTTGTGTGTCTCTGTATAGTTGTGTGGCTCTGTATAGTTGTGTGGCTCTGTATAGCTGTGTGGCTCTGTATAGTTGTGTGGCTCTGTATAGTTGTGTGGCTCTGTATAGTTGTGTGGCTCTGTATAGTTGTGTGGCTCTGTATAGTTGTGTGGCTCTGTATAGTTGTGTGGCTCTGTATAGTTGTGTGGCTCTGTATAGTTGTGTGGCTCTGTATAGTTGTGTGGCTCTGTATAGTTGTGTGGCTCTGTATAGTTGTGTGGCTCTGTATAGTATAGTTGTGTGTCTCTGTATAGCTGTGTGGCTCTGTATAGTTGTGTGGCTCTGTATAGCTGTGTGGCTCTGTATAGTTGTGTGGCTCTGTATAGTTGTGTGGCTCTGTATAGCTGTGTGGCTCTGTATAGTTGTGTGGCTCTGTATAGTTGTGTGGCTCTGTATAGTTGTGTGGCTCTGTATAGTTGTGTGTCTCTGTATAGTTGTGTGGCTCTGTATAGTTGTGTGGCTCTGTATAGCTGTGTGGCTCTGTATAGTTGTGTGGCTCTGTATAGTTGTGTGGCTCTGTATAGCTGTGTGGCTCTGTATAGTTGTGTGGCTCTGTATAGTTGTGTGGTTCTGTATAGTTGTGTGGCTCTGTATAGTTGTGTGGCTCTGTATAGTTGTGTGGCTCTGTATAGTTGTGTGTCTCTGTATAGTTGTGTGGCTCTGTATAGTTGTGTGGTTCTGTATAGTTGTGTGTCTCTGTATAGTTGTGTGGCTCTGTATAGCTGTGTGGCTCTGTATAGTTGTGTGGCTCTGTATAGTTGTGTGGCTCTGTATAGCTGTGTGGCTCTGTATAGTTGTGTGGCTCTGTATAGTTGTGTGGCTCTGTATAGTTGTGTGGTTCTGTATAGTTGTGTGGCTCTGTATAGTTGTGTGTCTCTGTATAGTTGTGTGGCTCTGTATAGTTGTGTGGCTCTGTATAGCTGTGTGGCTCTGTATAGTTGTGTGGCTCTGTATAGTTGTGTGGCTCTGTATAGCTGTGTGGCTCTGTATAGTTGTGTGGCTCTGTATAGTTGTGTGGTTCTGTATAGTTGTGTGGCTCTGTATAGTTGTGTGGCTCTGTATAGTTGTGTGGCTCTGTATAGTTGTGTGTCTCTGTATAGTTGTGTGGCTCTGTATAGTTGTGTGGTTCTGTATAGTTGTGTGGCTCTGTATAGTTGTGTGTCACTGCATTGGTTGTTGAGATACCCAGAATCGACCAGATAATAGTAGGGATAAAGGCTAAGAGGCCCAACAAAGAGGCTAACACAACATTGGTCTGACCTTCTGAATGACATTGCTATATGTGGTGTCTCTGCATTGTTTGTGCTTCAGTGCATTGCAAGTTGTGTGTCCTTTCCTTTGCTAGTGTCATGTGGTTCTGCATTGCAAGTGACACAAGCAACTAGCAACGCAGAGCTAAAGTTATCACTGGCAATGCAGAGGCACACATGAAATTGCAATGCACTGAAACACAACTAGCAATGCAGGGACACACACACATCTGGCAATGCAGAGGCACACACCACTAGCGAATGAAAGGACACTAGCAATGCAGAGCACACACAACTGACATTGCAGATGCACACACAACTAGCTATGCAAAGCACACACCACTAGCGAATGAAAGGACACACACCTTGCAATGCAGTCTAGCACAACAGGCAATGTAGGACAAACACGACAAGCAACGTAGAGGCACATACAACTAGAAATGCAGAAGCACACAACAGGCAATGCAGAAGCACACACAGCTAGCAATGTAGAGGCACACACCACTACCAAAGGAAAGGACACACATCTTTCAAATCGCAATAATGCTCAACTACCAATGCAGAGGCACCCACATCTACTTTACACACAGGCCATTAGCAATATCATCACCTGTTGTTAACTAGCTCTCTTGCATTAATCGGAAAACTGATCGAGCTTGAGCTAGCGTATGCACGAATGAAAAATATTTCTATCAGGAGAGGTTGGTTTGGGCATTTATCAGTGTGGAAGATGTTGTTATTAGCCTGAAAACACTCACCCATATTGTTGAAAGCGTCGTAAAAATGCATGCCACTTTGTTGCATTTAGTTGCATTTAGTTGCATCTTGTGTGGGGAAATAAGGTTGGTCTGGGGCCCAGAAGTCCCATGGATTGTCTTGGTCTAGGGCCTGGGCAAGCTAATTTGGTCTGGGGCCTAGGATCACGCGCAGCTCTTATATCACGTGAGTTGATCGGCTGAACAATTTTAAGATTTTGTAGGTCTCGTTCGTCACGTGAGACAATTGGATTATCTCTGAGCAAATTTGTTTTTACCTAGGTCTGAAAACTCACACCCTGTTTGTGATGCGATGCACATGCACAAGGGTAACCTTTTCGGGTATTTGCAGGTTTTTCCACTGTGAAAAAAGGTTGTCACATTTTATTTACGGTCAACAGTGCAATCTTGATAGGATCTAGATTCAACAGAACAATTGGTAACAAAATCGATGGTTAAATAAATTGTAATTAACCAAACCAGTTGACAAAATTTTGCCTAGCAACAGCATGTTAATTTCAAAATGTCCAATTTTTTTAGTCCATCATGTCAAACGTTATTGCCATTTAAAACCTATGCCTTCATTTGCAAACACACAGATGTACTGTACATGTATCTGAATATGTGATGTAGTTACATGTGTGTGCATGTGCGTGTGTGCATTTGTGTGTGTGTGTTTGTGTGTTTGTGTGTGTGCATGTGTGGGTGTGTATGTGTGCATCTTTATGGTCTATGGGCAACCCTGTGCAGAACACAACACTGCATAAACCAAACAATGATTTGTGACAGCAATGATGCCAGTGACATCCAATGGATGAAATGCACTGAATCTAATGTGTAAATTTCGCACTATGAAATAATGAAATTCTTTTGGAGTGACCTTCCGTTGCTAAGATTTTAGGTGCATTTTGTAACATAGACCTGTATGTCGATTAAAAGCATAATTATACACATTATACTGGGTGTCTATGAAAGAACACAACAAATAAAAGCACTTCACTTTCATCAGGACTGAGAGAAAAATCTAGGATTTGGAACTTCCCATCGCCAGCCACATCTCCCACGATCAAATTCTCAGCATCATAACAAAATCCGACTGCAACATCCATTGTGATGGCAGGAAAGATTTTACAACTGTTTATCACTCGCAGAAACTGCAACAACGTTTGTGATAGATTTTGCTACACTTTTATGCATGAGCCATGATGCACTATCGCCTGTCCAATTATTAGTTACTGACCACATTAGTGCACGTGACTTTTAATTAACTGACTACATTCGACATTTCGAATAACTAATCCCACTAACCAGTCTCATAACCAAAGATGATCCATCATGTGCCAACCTTCTATCTTTGGGTGCTTGCTGTTCGTGCCTCTACTTTGCTAGGTATAATGGTGCAATACTTTTGATCCACACAGTCACATAAAGTGAGCAAAGAAAATGGTAGCTTAGAAAACAAGGTGGGGGACTAGTTTTGAAGAGAAAGTGTGTTTCGTATAGTAACTACCACTGCAGCTTGCTAAGGCTAGCCTATCATCTACCTCCATGTACATAAACAACTGGGTTAGTGGTGCATGCAGCTCGACATTCAGGAACCTACATCCGCTACACTCCAGGCCATCCATCACTGATGGCTGCTGCAAGCTGTAGAAAACTTCAAACCCCTCCTCCTTGCTCTGTTTGCACAATTTGAATGCAAGACACACATATAATGATGCAGTTAATTCGTTTTTATACGTGTTATCATATATTTCAAGAGGAAGGGACGAGCTAGAGATCCAAAGAAGTTGGGAAGTGGTTGTGATGATATCAAGTGTAAGTCAGTGAGTTCCTTGGCACATGTTTGTGAAACCGGACTGCTTTCCTAAACCAGTATAAATGAGTCAATATGGATCCAGAAGACTACTGGGAAGATGCATGGCGTACTAAGTCATTAGGTTCACCCACTAGAATGACAGGTTCACTTCAGCTAAAGCTGTTGAATCAAGTGAAATTCACTGATTTGTGTACAGGCAACCATGTATGTACAACTGGTGTAACAACTTATACGTATGCGCAGAAACTTCCACCCAGACAGCTTGGCCACTTGTGTTCCCGTGAACTCTGCACCTAATGTATTGTATAATATATTAATAAATGCATACTTCTACAGTGTTGTACACTTCCCTCATTATATTTTTGGTGCAACCTGGCCTGTTACATTGGTATCAGAAGTGGACGACGCAATGACTGAAGACAGCTCTGTGAACGTGGACAGTGCCTATACGAAGGTTGTGCGACAATGCGCAAGGCCGCCCACGAAATTCACCGCGAAGACAGACTGGGAACTCTGGCTTATGCGTTTCGACGCATTCGCTGACGAAACAAAGATAGGGAAAGGGGACCGAGGAAAAGAGTTGCTGTCTCTGCTAGACGACGAACCCTTCAGGTTAGTGTACCAAAATGGATTGGTTGAGAGCAAGGACTACAGTGCGGTCTGCGAGTGTCTAACGTTAAGGTGTGGCAAGACTGGCATAGGGCTGGAGTGGAAGATGAAGTAGCAGTGCCGTGTGCAACGATCCGGGGAGTCATTGCTAGACTTTGCGGGAGAGTTGCAAATGATAGCCATTAAGGCCTTCCCGGACTGGTCGAATGGACAGATAGAGGATCGTAATCAATTTATTCAGGGTTTAGTTTCTCCCACCGTGCAGATGCAGCTGATGAAGAACATGCCGCACAGCATCAACGATGCGGTGGAGTTGGCGCGAAAATTGGAGACTGCTGAGCAGGCACAGAGGCGCCTGTGCCAAGAAAGATGGGACCAGATTCCAGCCTCAACTCTCTTGCCCGTCGGAAGGGGTGTGTTAGAGGACAAACTGGACCATCTGACGGTGGACGTACAAAAGCTGACAGAGAGGATGGCTGGTTTATCCAGTGAACCATTGTCTACCGACAAGTTGGAGCCTAGGAGGAGGACCCCACTACGATCCTGGCATTGTAGGCAGCCAGGCCATATTCGAAGGGAGTGTCCAGCCCTCCAGCAGCAGACTCCTTTAAACTCTAGGGGGCCGGCGGAAGAGGTCTACAGCCGGCTGTGACCCCTCAGACCAAAGATAAGGAGGATGCTAAAGGTAAATTCAAATCAGTAACCTTTGTTGGGGGGTACACGTATTGACACCAGGTCAGCGCCTGGTATTCGTGGTTTAATTGAACATTGCAGTGTCTCAATGCTAGTTGACACAGGTTCTGCAGTTACAATAATTCGGGCTGACATTTGGGAAAAGGTTTCAAAGTGTACTGTAAGCACTCTGGCTCCAACTACACAAGCAGTGGTGGCAGCAAATGGAAAGGATCTTCAACTGGATGGTCAGGTGGTATTGAATATTCATGTGGGTGGGTTGCATGTGGACCAGCTTTTCCTTGTTGCAAGGGATCTGACTTCTGGGAGCTGATATTCTGTGTGCTAATGGTTGTGCCATTGATTTTGATGCTATATCAATGTCAGCAGGAGGAGAGGTAGTGATCTTACAGTTCAACCAGTTGGGTCCGTTGGTTTGTGATGCTGTCGTCATGGAGAGTATCTCTATTCCTGCGAATTGTGAATTTGAGCTGGTGGCTCCCTTAATGGTAGATGGATAGATGTACAGAAATAGTAATGTAGGGATCTTGGAACCCCAGCCCAATTTCATGGAGTGTCATGGTTCGGCAGTGGCACATTCGGTGGCAATCAACAGAGATGGTGCAATCCCTGTGCAAATGTTGAATCCAGGTAATTCATCATTAACTCTCCACAAAGGTGAGAAGTTAGGAAGGTTTGTGCCATTGGAGGGTCCATATGGTGTTCATGTAGTGGAAGCATCACAGGGGCATATTAGTGCATGTGAGAAGGACAGGGTAGGGGGACCAGAGATTATTGAGAGCCTGATGATGGGGGCGGAAGGTCTTTCAGACATAGAACTGGAGCAGTTAAGAATGTAACGGTGCCAATTTTCAAGCATTATCTCCACATCAGACTCAAGACATAGGCAGAACTCGTCTTGTGCAGCACCACATTGATACCCAGGGTGCCAACCCTGTTAAACAGCCACCGCAAAGGCTACCTTTCCATCGTCGAAGTAAAGAGGATGTTAAATGACATGTTGGCTCAAGAGGTAATTCAGGACAATGGTCATCACCGGTTGTTCTGGTACAAAAGAAAGATGGATCAACCAGGTTCTGTGTAGATTTCCGTCAACTGAATTCCCTCACCAAAAAGGATGCGGTACATTAGATTCACTGTCTGGTGCACAATGGTTTTCTACCATTGACCATGCAAGTGGATACTGGCAGGTGGAGGTGGCAAAGAAGATAAAGAAAAAACAGCATTCACTACCCCGTTTGGTTTGTTTCAGTTCCACACAATGCCTTTTGGGTTATGCAATGCACCCAGTACCTTCCAACGCTTGATGGAACGGGTCCTGACTGGTTTGCATTGGTCCACCTGTTTAGTATACATTGACGATGTAATATTGTTCAGTCGCACAGTGCAGGAACATTTTCAGAATCTGACGAAGGTGTTCCAGAGGCTGAAGCAAGCAGGTCTAAAGTTGAAGCCACGAAAATGTCATCTGTTCTGGAATAAGGTGAAGTACTTGGGGTATGTTGTCTCAAACAAAGGAGTGGAGGCTGACACTGAGAAGATTCAATGCATCCTAGACTGGCCAACCCCTATGTCACCAAAGCAAATAAGGCAGTTTTTGGCTATGATCGACGTTTCATTCGTAGTTTTGCACAGATCACAGCTCCACTAAATAGGTTGCTGGTATTAGGGAAGAAGTGGCAGTGGACAGAGCAGTGCTTACAAGCATTTACTCTGCTGAAGACTAAACTTACCTCTGCTCCATTGCTGGTCTACCCCAACTTTGAAGAGGCCTTCATTGTGGATTGTAATGCAAGTGACGATGGTCTTGGCGCTGTCCTGTCCCAGAATCCTCAAGGTGCTGAGCATGTGATTTACTACGCAAGCAGAACCGTTACTAAGGCCAAATGTAAGTATTGTGCCACGAGATGCTGGCATTAGTGTGGGCAATAGATCAGTTTCAACCATATTTGTATGGTAGGCCATTTATTGTTCGCACAGACCATCACGCTTTGCAGTGGCTATGTTCCTTTAAAGAGCCTGAAGGGCAGGTGGCCAGGTGGTTAGAGCACCTTGAGGAATATGAGTTTACAGTTCAGCATAGGCCTGGTAAGAAGCATGGCAATGCAGATCCTTTGTCTTGCTATCCGTGTCACCAGTGTAGTAACCAACCTGTAGGGGTACATGCCACCACTGACCAGAGGGGCAGTAATGTAGGTGGCTGGGCACTACAGTGGTCAAAGCAGGAGGTTATCCAGTTCCAGACTGATGACCCTGACATAGGTCAAATGAAAAGGTGGATGAAAGAAGGTTTACCCCAGACATGCCCACATAATGCTAGTAAAGTCCTCAAGAGCCTGTGGTCTCAGAAAACTGACTTGGTGTTGGTGGATGATGTCTTACCTAGGAAGGATGTGGCTGGGAAAGGGTTGAATAATTGTCTACAAATGGTTGTGCCTCATGTGTTACAGTAGTTCCTTCCATCCTGGCAGAGCTGCATGATGCCCAAACAGGGGGACATCTCGGTGGGGCAAAAGTACTTGAGAAAGCACAGCAGAGGTTCTACTGGGTGGGCCAGTGGCAGGATGTAGAAGAGTGGTGTAGAACATGTACTATATGTGGTGCCCAGAAATCCCCAGCAAAACATAGACGCTCCCCTATGGAAGTAGACACGGTAGTTGATGGGCCCATGCAATGTATTGCTATGGATATTTTGGGTCCCTTGCCCCTCACCCCCTGCTCAAACAAGTATATACTAGTCATTGGGGACTATTTTACTAAGTGGACCGAGGCCTTCCCAATGTCAGATATGAAAGCTGGTACAGTGGCAAAATTATTTGTTAATGAGTTTGTGGTTAGGAATGGGGCACCTGCTTGTTTGCACACAGACCAGGGTAGGAATTTTGAGTCAAATTTAGTGAAAGAGATGTGCAGGTTGTTAGGGATTGTGAAGACCCGGACTAAAGCCCTATCTCACCAGACACTTGGATGATGAACCTATGCTGGATGAATCTGGTCGTGAAGAACACAGCCTAGATGAGACCACAGAGGAATGAAGCACTCATTCAAGATAGGAGCACAGATGAGACCACTTCAGAGAACCAATACGAAGAATGTCCTAGTGGAACGGGAGGATGATACTCTGGTGAGGCAAACTGAACCTGACATGCTTCAAGGAGTGGAACATGGTACTGAAAGTCAATTAGTTATAACAGGTGATGCCACAGAAGAGGACCCCGAGAATTTAGTACCAGAAATGGACGATAACATGGAGAGTGAAGAAGAATTGGAGGGCACTCCGGAAACATCAGAACAGGAAGGGCTTCATCGATCAACACGAGAAAGGAGGCTACCTTAGCAATTTGGGACCTGGCTGACTCATTAGACATGTGGACATGTCTATTTATGAAGGGAGTGATGTAATAACTTATACGCATGCACAGAAACTTCCACCTAGACAGCTTGGCCACTTGTGTTCCCGTGAACTCTGCACCTAATGTATTGTATATAAATGCATATTTCTGCAGTGTTGTACACTTCTCTCATTATTATATTTTTGGTGCAACCTGGCCTGTTACACCTGGCACACCTGAGCACAGCATTGATGTGTGGGCAATGGAAACGCTTCAGGTGTGTGTGTTTGGTGTGTGTGTGTGTGTGTGTGTGTGTGTGTGTGTGTGTGTGTGTGTGGATGGACATGTGTAGGTTCACATTGAGCATGAATTTGTATATGTATGGTGTGTGTGTGCAGTGTCCGCGCATCAGCTAAACACAAACTGAACAAAGATGCTACACAATGCTCAGTGGCTCACCAGGTCACGGATGTCAGCACACCACACTGCTCTGTCCATGCCATGACCTCCCATCATGAAGACCTCGTCCCCATGGACCACTGCTGACATGGCCCAACATGGCTGAGGAAGTGATCGTCCTCTGTGCCAGGTCTGTGTCTTACCATTATACACTTGAACATCATTCAAAAGCCTGTCTCCATCACTCAACCCTCCCATCACCACCATACCACCTCCACTCAAACTTAGTACACAGGACCACCTACACCCTACTAACATCTCTGACTTGACGGACCATCTCTCTCCACTTAACTCTATCACCTTTGTACTAGGTCTAGACACACCATCCTTTACACCTCCGACCCACACTATCCTTCCGCCACACACAGCTAGTCTACCCCCCAACTCACCACCATCAGCCACTTTCTTCCACCCAGATTTCACCTCGTCAAACTCGTACACTCCTCCATATCCTCCCCACACAACCCTACCCTCCACCTTCACTAGACCACCACCACCATATCCTTGACCACCTCGCATAGGCACTTGTGAACATGTTTTGAAATTCAACATTATGTACGTTCTAAAGAAAAGAAATTATTAAAAGATAATCGAAGGACAACCTCCTAACACCAGCTCGTATGCACAACATGCAGGTCTACACCATACACATCTCCCACTTCTCTTTATTACACAAATATGCTCCTCTAGCTAGAATTGGTGGTGTCCAATACAAATAGCTAGGGTACAGTCGTACCTCACAATAGTGGAAAATAAGGGTTATTCATAGGAAACCAAGCTAATTGTCAGTGTTCATAGTGGTATCTAACTTATAGATAACCTCTTATCTCTAGTTTAATTCATCATGCGATGTGGGCAAAGGTTGCACGTTTGCATTTCATTAACTGACCGGTTTTAAAATTGAATTATAGTAATACGTGAAGGTGTTCTCTTTATCCCTTACCCTTAAGTCACCTGGAGAAGACAAAAAACAATGGTAAGCCAGATCAGATATCATATCCATATCTAGATATGATCTCTGGCCAGTTCATTGGGCAGTGCATGAATACCTATTTGGGAGCTGGACTGTTGCTCTATCGGTTAGTGATTGATTGTGTCAGGTGCAGAAATATAAAGCAACACTTAAGCGTATTTGTGGTGATAAACATACATCCCTGTCGTAGCATAGCACAATTAAGCGTATTTGTGGTGATAACATACATCTTTGTCTTATACAGCACCAATTGCAATTAACCTTGCATTAGATAGTGATCGGCATGTGCGATAGCGTAGGTAGTGTTCGGCATCCATGTGTTATTATTTAAAGGGAGCGTAGTTGCTTTAAACTATACTTATTGCATCCTAAGACAACCCAGAAGGATGGTTTGTAACCTGTTTTGAAATATTGAAATGTCTTCTTTGAGGCTCTGTATTGTGTTGAAAGTGCTGTTGCCGAACACTCCCTATACTGCCGACCATACCTCACATTACCCTAGGAGGCTATAATAGCGCAGAACCACTCCAAACTCTGCCGCTACATCCATTACAAATTTGCCTCTCTTCACCTCATCGCCAACTTTCATTTTCTTATTCAATGTGAGCTACTTTCGTATTTTAGCCTTCTGCACTGTTGTCCGCACCTAGCCATTTTGAAATACTTATTCGTTATTGCCAATTGTCACATGTTTGATCATCGGAATCGAAGGAAACGTACATGTACTCAACTGCATGCCGACGGAGTATCGAAGACTGCAAGTTAAGGCAGAATACGTGAATAGCCTTTACTACATGTAATATCATATTTCGTTCTGCGCTATATAGCCGCCTATGGCTAATTACAATTGGTGCGTTGTTATTAGAATTAGAATGTCCACTCCTCCTGCGTTGTTCATTGTTATCCAGGCTAAATCATGGTGAGTTCACGTATGACACAAAGGTATTTTTGCACTGTAATCGATACACAATGTACATTATGACCATAGACAATCTATGCTACGACAGGGATGTATGTTTATCACCACAAATATGCTTAATCTTTGCTTTCCGCACATAAACAGATACTGGCACAAGCAATCACTAACCGATAGAGCATCTTCCAACAGTCGAGCTGTTTAGCCCACCCAAATAGGTAATCTTGCACTGCCCAATGCGACAGTGGATCTGGCCAGAGATCATATCATCTCTTATATGGCTTACCATTCTTTTGTGTCTTCTCCAGGTGACTTAAGGGTAAGGGATAAAGAGAACACCTACACGTATTACTATAATTCAATTTTAAAACCGGTCAGTTAATGAAATGCAACTTTGCCCACATCGCATGATGAATAAATTAGAGGTAAGAGGTAAATTAGATACCACACTGACAGTTAGCTTAGTTTCCTATGAATAACCCTTATTTTCACTGTAGTCCTGATACGCCCCTGCCCCTGCGCTTGTAACTGGAGCATGCTCCCTAATGATTAATTCATTGCTACCTGTTTGCCATTCTATGCATATCATGAATGAATGGAATACTGCCCGTCCCGCCTTCTGCCTCCACAGATTTCGCATACGTGTGCATCTGACACCCTTTCACTGATACCATATATCTGTCACACAAACGCATGTGCATATCCACATTATATCTTGCCCTTGCCGTTATGCCTCAACACTTACCTCGATCTTCAATCCAACTTTTCAATTCGTACGCTCCATTTTAACCACCTCGGCCTCGCCAACGCAGTCACAACTAAAGATCTGCTTTTAAAACACACCACAGCCAGAGCACCGGCGATACGCCAAAAATAATTAATATAATAAAAAACAATTGGTCGATATAAATATATGGGGCAGTAGTGTACCACTGATCCAAATGTACGTAAGCATTTTCGGTCTCACGTCGAGCATATAGATCTTAATGCGGACAGAAGTGTGCGTATAGCTGGAGTTTGGTTCAGTATTACTTGTAGTTATAACGCTGGTATTAAATTGAGATCGAGAATCTTCTGCCGTAACGGTAAGTCACTTACCAAGCACGAATCGCACAATTAACTCCGCATCATTTGGTATGGGATCTTCATCAAAATCATCCACACACCTTCACACATGTACACCAATAAAAATGTTCAATCGGTTCTATATGGCACAAGATGTGAGGTGATTTATCAAGAAAAGATCTGAATTTTTAGCCCCTTCCTGTCGGTTTCTGCAATTTGTTTATGTTTTGTACACATGCCATTGGATTCTGTAAATAATTATCATATTCAGGTCAGCAAGCAAATACACACACACACACACACACACACACACACACACACACACACACACACACACACACACACACACACACACACACACACACACACACACACACACACACACACACACACACACACATCATATCCAGAAATGGCCCATACATAGGCGCTTTATATTTCAACTTGAATATTAAACAAGTTTATAATGTACTATAAATCGGTCTGATTATGATATATGCACTTTGAAAAATTATTCCATTAACCATTCTTTAACTAAAATCAAGACAAAAAATTAATTTCTACCGCGCATAATTTATTCATATAAGTATGCCGTTGCGTCATCTACCAAAATTATTTAGAGGCTAAGCCTTTCGCTCGTGAGAGCCAACGCTAGAGCCTTGCTCTCCCGTGCAAGGTTTCGGCAGTCGGAGGAGGGGGGTTGAGGTGTGTGGGTGTGGGGTGGTTGCTGCTGTGACTTTGATTTTGTTGGTGTGCTGTACGGTGTATGCAAAATTATTATTATTAGATAAATAATATTGGCAATAATTGTCAAATGGTGAATAAATGTGCACAATAAATTAATTCAGCTGAAAATTAACAAGGCTGCTGGATTTTGATGATCTGAGCCAGAGATAATATATTATCTTAGTCTGAGCCAATAGCAAGCTAGGTAGCTAAGTGGAAACCTTTTCCATAGCTCCTCCCCCCAATTCCCATAGGTCTAGACTGCCAGCTAGAGGGACACCCACCCACCCTAGCTCACTGCTATAGCATTATGGTGCAGGCTATTATATTTATGATATACAAGACGTCGTCATGGACACTTTGACCTATATAGTGGGTTTTTTACACTTGAAGTTTATTGTTCGTTTAGACTGCATGCAGCTCGATGAATGAAGCGCGTAGGCTAGGCATGTGCACTGATACGCTTACACGCAGGGGGGAAAAAATGATTCGTTTGCACTTTCCAGTACAGCTACGACCTACGTAGGCTTCTCAGTAGTACCTAGATCGATTAAAAACAAGTCTGCATGTGCCGCATTTTCAATTTGTCTGCTGCGTGCAGCTGGAGCGTCGATCAATACACGTAAAGCGCTTAACTGCGAAGCACCCTCTGGGACTTTCGCCAATGTAAGAGCGCTATCACAATATATACTTCTTACATTTTAAGGGAAGCTTTTATATCGGGGCGCTGAGCAGTCTACCACTAGGCCAAAGCCCTGCATCAGGGTCAAAGCACACTCCACCCCCCTCCCATGTTATGGCATCAGGCCCAACCCATGTCTTTGCACACAGTGTGTGGTTTGTGTGAAGATAGAGATGTTAGGCGCAATCTATCAATTTGCGCAATTTATAAATTGCGCTGCGCATTATGTGAATCCACGTAGTGCGCAACAATTTATAAATTGCGCCACGTGGTTGACCAGCGTTAACACTTCAGTTCCAATATGTCTAAAGAGGAGCACCGAATGATATTCGAGAAGTTTTGCCGTAATAGGTATGTAGATAAAAGTAGAAGAACAAGCAAAACCGTTAACAAAGAGAAAGCCAAAAGGATTCGTCAAGCTGTTAAGGGAGAACATAGTAGTACTACAGCTTCTTTCAGACATTGGGTGAATAGAACAAAGAAGTTTGAGCTGCTAAACTGCGCAGAGTTGGAGTTGACTGATGTGTTGTGTCTCCCGGTTAAAGCCAAGGTGAGAGTAACTCAAGAAAGCTATTCATGTACGTGCATGTTTACAACTACGGTCCAAATTCATATATGCACTCTTCGTTGAAATTTGCAAGTTAGGTAAAATCTAATCTACATCTATACAACATTATTATTACATATATATGGGAAAGTTTCCGAGAAAAGGGACCTAGCGTGTATTATAAAAAAGCATAATAAAAATGCCTTACGTTTGAAATGCTATAACTTCCGAAGGGTTAACGCTATCGTCTTCCTATTTTCAGCACTTCATATTACACCATTTCTCTATGGTAAAATACTTTTTGGGATCTTGCACTTGCTAGGTCCCTTTTCTCGGAAACTTTCCCATATATAACAATTGCGCATGTATGATTCATAATTGCTTAAATGGATGTATTCAATTATTTATGCAACGTGTTTTCTATTCTACTTAAAACAGAATGACAATGACAAGACTATTTTTGGTCATTATCGTGTGGTTGCTATGGTTGAAAAGTTGTATGATATCCTTGAACGTATCCATTCATTGGAAAGTGGTCATGTTGGATACAAAAAACTCTGGCAGAAGTATGTTTATGTGTATTTGTATGGGGTGTTATGTGCTGTAATCAGGCTGTATCACACAGTCTTATAGCACTGTGCATATAAATTGACATTTAGATCTGATAACTACTTTATTTGTTTTTAGTGCCGTAAATCAAATAAGTTATATAATAATATTTATGTCAGTATTGCACTCTCAAATTTCAGGTACAGAAAACGTATGACTGCCTACCTAGAGAAGCTGTGCAGTATTTCTGTAACACATGTTCAATTTGTCAACTTAAACAACCCCAGAATAGTACTGCTCCAGTTAGACCAATAGTATCATCAGGTTTTCTAACTCGATGCCAGGTAAAGTTATTGAGTTATGGCAAGCACTTTACTATTATATGTATGCCTCAATCCTTCATTTAGATTGACCTCATTGATATGAGGCATATGCCTGATGGCTCATATCATTATATAGCTCATTACATGGATCATTGGTCTAAGTTCCATATTCTGTGGCCTTTAATGAAAAAGTCAGCAGTTGATGTTGTTGTTGGTCTAGTGAAAAGAGTATTTCCAAATTTGGGCCTTCCCAAGATCCTGCAGTCTGACAACGGAAGGGAATTTGTCAATGAGATTGTGAAAGAAGTTGTTCGATCATGGCCAGGAGAGGTTGTCATAATCAATGGGCGTCCTCGTCACTCGCAGTCACAAGGGTTGGTTGACAAAGGAAATCATCTTGTAGAAATGCAGATTCAGTCAATGAAAAATGAGTGAAAGGAGTCTGGAGATGTGCCATGGTCTGATTGGTTAGCTCGCATACAATGTAAGTTGGCCTAAATAATAATAAAAAAATTAATGTACATGTCACATTCTCCTGTAGACAATCTCAAGTATGCCGCACTTTGAAAAAAAGTCCCTATGAAGTGGTTTTTGGGCAACCTCCAAGAACAACTTCATTTGCTGAACTTCCAAAGGGAAAGAATCCTTGCATTATGGAGGAAGATGTTGCAGATCTCATTGCCACAGGTTACAATGTTATTAAATATAATGTATACCATTAATTCTATTTAGAGTTTCACATTAATTAGCACATACATAGAACAGAACTGTACTCAGGTGGGGAGGGGGGTTAGAAGGTTTGATCAAACCCCTCTAACCCTCCTGAAGATGGCGGCATGTAAGCTAGAATTTGCCTGTTACTCATATTTGGCCTATCACAAGGGGGACCCCCCTCTGTTGCATTTGGCCTATACCAAGGGGGACCCCCCCCCTACCCCTATTTGACCAAGGGGGACCCTCCCCCCACCTGTATTTGGCCTATCACAAGGGGGAACCCTCTCCGTTGCATTTGGCCTATACCAAGGGGGACCCCCCCAGGAGCAAGTGTCTGGTTAATGGAATCCCCCTTTCCAACATCGAGCACATAGGCCTGTAGAAGCAATTTAAACAGTACATAAAATGCAAAACACAATAGAAGCGATCAATTGTATACATGAGCATGACTCAAAAACTATATGTTCATTCACTACAGGTAATGACGAAAACATTGCTTCTCCTCACTCATCTCCTCACAAGCTACCACCATCAAGAAGTCCCTTATCAAGCTGAGAAGTTCAATCACCAGTTTCAAGTCTGCAATTTGAATATTCACCTTCAGCTCTGCCATCATCACCTCTGTGTCATCAGTCACCTGCTCAGTCACCAATCTCTGATATACAAGTATCTGCAACTGCACAAATGTAAGGATTGACTTATGTAAAAGATTCTGTTGCAATTTTGTTTAAAAACTAGGGAGGTCAAAGGTTCTACAATTCCAGTACTCAATTCTTTACCTTACTCAACTCCACCTTCAAAGATTTCATTGTCTGCTTCATCTTCTGATCACGTTTTATCACCTCCAAGTCAATCTTCGGTTTCAAATCATTCCAGTTATGAGGTATGTTGTCCATGGCAACATAATATGTTGCATACTTTATTGATATAACCTTTCAGTGATCCAAAAGTGACAATAACATTGGCTAAACTAACAACCAGCACCCGTCATTTAAAGATTAGAGAAGACGCTATTGAAAAAAATGCAGAACGAATGAAGATCCAGTATGCAAAGCGCAAGCGCCATCAAATAAAAACGTATTCTGCAGGAGACAGTGTCACAGTAAGGATACCCAGAAATGAACGATCGTCAACCGTTATGCCTCGCTTGCTGTGCTATATTTGGAAGCTTAGAATGATCAGTACCATCTCCAGTGAGTTTTTTTGTCCGTCTACATCTACATCTACATGTACTTCTATATGAGTAGGTGTGAAAATGGAATTACATTAACTTGGTATCCAAGTGGTGAGCTAATGCCTTACACCAGGTCTGTCCCTTTTAAGTACAGTGCAGACAGTTCCAAGCTACCTACCCTAAGCCTTAGGAAGCTGCTAGAACCAAAAAGGACCAGCTGAAATGCAATTGTACAAAAGGGTGCAAGAATAGGCATTGTCCTTGTAAAGGATCTGGAGGTTATTGTACAAGTCACTGCCATCCAAAATGTGCTTGTACAAATAAGGAATGCCATGAAACTGATGACGATAAGATGAAGGTGAAGAAAAGAAAGCCCATCAAAAATGCCAAGCACAAGTCCGTGGCTGCAATGATCACATCAGTTCAAAGTGGGGATTGGCTTGATGATATGCACATGGATGCAGCATCATCACTCATATCCTCTCAATTTCCTTCCTTGTGTGGTTTCTATAGCACATTGCTAGGACAGAACGTATCATTTCCTGTCACAAGAGAGTCCTTCATTCAAATACTTAATGCAGGAGGCAATCATTGGATTACAGTTGAGCACACCCAATCCTTTTCTGTTAATGTGTTTGACAGCAAAATCTGCACAACACCTATGGATGTAAAGAAGCAAATCGCTGCTTTGCTGTGCTGTACCAGCTCACGAATCACAACAAGATTTCATAAAACTCAAAGTCAGATTGGATCATCAGACTGTGGGGTATTTGCAATAGCATTTGCTACTGACTTGGCATTTGGATTGAAACCAGCAAGCCATCACTATGAACAGGATAAGTTACGACCACATTTCCTAGAATGTTTGAAAAGTGAACAAATGACACCTTTCCCTTCAAAAAAGATCCAACCAGGAAAGCCTAAGACAGAGTATTTGTATGTGTACTGTCACTGCCGCATGCCAGATGATGGTGAGGAACGGATGGCTGAATGTACTGTTTGCAAGGAATGGTACCATGAGTCATGTGAGAACATTCCCCAAGCAGTATTTACGGATAGTAGCAATGACTGGAAATGTAAAGTGTGCATTTCTAGGGAGAAACAGTCTCCTTAATTGATAAGCATCCCTAATACACTATACATTTAGGTTGTCAACCAACAATTGTCATGTTTGCACTGATTAATTGTGCAAAAAAATTGATTTATAAACGGATCATAATTGGTACAAATGAATGTTCGCATGTATGACATTGTGATGGATCTAAAGTAATACCTGGGTGCAGAATGGGCACACTATCGGAAGTTTCGTTAGAAACTTCCATATAGGATTTGACCCCGAATATGAATGTCATTAAAAAAACGCGATCCGTCTGTAACAACACTCCCGACGATCGGATCGTGTAGCTTATTTTAGCAATCGATCTAGAAGTCAAAAATGAGTAGTTTCGTTTTTGTTTCATGTCGCAGAACCGCGTGGTTGTAGAGAACTGCCCGTTCTGTACCCAGTCTCGGAACAAGGGGCGGGTCGTCTTCTTCTCCTACTTCTTGGCAACGCATAACTCGTGACAGGAACACTTTTAAGCGATCAAAATTTCACCACTAGCTTCAGAATCGGATGGAGGACTCGCTTTTATATAAATTATACTCTGATACACAATCAACTATCAGCCTATGTCTTGTATAATTAGACATTGGGTCTGAAAAAAAATTAAGTAAACAAGTAAATAAAAACATTCTCTACGAGAAAGTTGGTGGGATATAGGATTTGAAGGCAATTGGTGGTGTAAAAAGCAAGGAAACAAGGTCTTATCAGATAGGAAAATGTAATAGTCCTATATTTAGCACACAAACAACATACGCCCTAGAAATGTGCTAAATATAGGACTATTACATTTTCCCTTCTGATAAGACCTTGTTTCCTTGCTTTTTACACCACCAATTGCCTTCAAATCCTATATCCCACCAACTTTCTCGTAGAGAATGTTTTTATTTACTTGTCTTTCTAGGACTTCATACCTACCTCTAAGATAAGCATCCTAGAGCTATGCACTTGATAGAAAGCTAATGGGGGGTAACCGAGAACAAAGGTCTTCATGGTTTATAATTCACTGAGTAGCTACTACCCATGATATACTCTTTATTCACAGAATTCACAAATTGCGCAACATTTTTTGCGCAATTTATAAACGGACCGTGCATAGTACGATTCACAGTTTGCGCAACAATTTATAAATTGTTGCGCACTACGTGGATAATGCGCAGCGCAATTTATAAATTGCGCAAATTCACAATTTGCGCCTAACAGATACATGTAATGTGCACTTAAAACATACAATTTGTGCTATTGCTAGTTAGCAGTTAGAGTACTGTGGCTGCACCAATACGTATGTCTGGCATGCTTTGCTTCACCTCTTCCGCGGTTCCAAATGGTGTCAGTGGGAAGGCCTGTTCTGACAGCTACTGTACCATGGCTGCACCAATGTTGGTGTTGTATTTGGCTGTATTGTAGCCACATAGCTCCACCATACCAGGGATAGAAAGGTTGAGCGGAAGCTCTTAGATGTGAGTCTTCTCCCATCGTTGAAGTGGAAGAGGGGTGAGGTGTGAGTGGAACAGTGACAGCATTCTCTGTAGGCCGCCTCCATTGCTGGAACTGGACACATGTGCCTGCCTTTGGTACGCTGAACACACCTGCCTATCCGGTTGGTTTTGGACCACTTGATGAAGAAGTGCATGCCCTCAGGACCAGCAGACATCTTGCCTGGTAGGTTGGAGCCTAGGGTCAAAACTCCGATTCTTGAGTAAAATCGCTGAGCCTGAGGTGGATGACTCCAGATGGTCAGTCTCAACATTAGATCCTGGACCCTGCTGTTCTTCACCAGTACAAAAAAATAGATACAAGATTGTCATGTCGTCTCATCTCCATAGAAACAGTCCCAAAAAAACAGAGCTCTCTTATTGAACCCTAGAACAACAAAGTACCAGGACATTATGCAACAGACTAAAATGCCTCTACCACTAGGCCAAAGGCTTTGCATCAGGCCACTCACCCCCCTCCCATCATGTACTTGATTGTGAAGTTTATGGCATCAGGACTAATGCTCCCATGCATGCCATCACCATCGCTGCACACAATGTGTGGTTTGTATATAGGTGCTACACATATAAAGTGTGTGCTTTTAAGACATACATGTACAGGTACACAGTTTGTTCTCTTAAGAACTGGGAGTTCACAACACCTACCAGGCAGCCTAACATCAGATTAGCTAACCACATAGCATACAATGGACCTACCACATAATGAAATTATCTTCAAGGGCCATACAATTGATTTAGTACATGTACAGTACCGACTCACACATGGAGACTTTTCGCACCTCGCACTTGGAGTATTCTGCAGCTGATCTCCTTCCCCTTCCTGAACAGCCAAGGCAGCTGAACCTGCTGTCACACTTGCTTCTTGAGAAATTTGTGCATTTAGCGTCGATGTGACAGACAGGTCAAATGCTGCTGGCTTACCCAGGACCCAATTTGGAACAAGAACATCAGCTGGACGAGTGTGTTCCCTAGACCACCCACCCATCTCTAGTTGTGGAGCAAGACATGCAATCATTGAAGATGTCTCTCAACCTGAGACAACATCACTTGCCAACTTGCAACACTGCATGATGGACAAAAGCATCCAAAGCAGCATTACATTGAGAACAACTTAGCCCATGAGCAACTGGGATACCGAGCCACCATTTTATCGCCATCTGAAATTCTGAGGGCTCCAAGTGAAGGCCTACACTAGGGGATGGAGTAACTGATAACCACACTGAAGCATGGGGTGATGAAATAGAAAGTAGACGAGCACTGTCAATCAGGGTAGAGTTATCAAATAGTTTTCTAAACTGGCAATTTTCAATTTTGTTTGACAAGAACTTCTGAGTGAGTGGGGAAGAGCTGTTATCGACATGATCAAGGATAAGTGAGTCAGGTGGATCAACAAGGTGTTTGCTTTTTTTTTTCATTATGTGATTATTAATAATGTACAACAACCTGGATTGATTGCTTACTTTTTAGAAGACAATAAGGTCCAACATTACAGTATAAATTAAATTATTTCAATTGCTACATTTTTGGCATTCAAATCAACAAAGGAAACTTGATATGCCTCACACATTCAAGAGACTTTGTAGTTTAATAACTCACTATTGAAGTTAATTATTCGACTATCAATGATTGAGTTATCAAAGTACTTTCCTTCAGGGTGTGACAAGGGATTGAATGACTTTTAAACATATGTGTGGTATTCCAAATAAAGAGCTTCTGTTGCATAAGCACATACATGTATATCAGCCAGAAAGGTTAGAGTATCAGAGATGTGCATGACTTTGTCCTGCTTGCCTCTCGTATCTGATGTTAAAAAAATGACCACACTACAATACCTGCAGCATTTGTCATCAAGTGAAGCTTATTGGATCACTTGCACCAACAATGTTCAGGCTATAGTGCAGTAGTAACTTAAGACTTTTCTGCTGCCATATGTGGGGAGTACATCCAGCTTGTTACTACCAAGTGCACGTAGATGTTATGTGTTCTTCAATAATAGCACTTGCATTAATAGACGCATGTTCAAAACGTCAAGTGGCATGACATTGTTTAGTCCAAGGGTTCAACTCACTACTGCTGTCAGCTGCAGGGCAACCCTTGCTAATTGAATACAACTGTCTCTCATCTGGAGCTCAGCAATGTCACCTCCTCCAGTGACAACAACCAACAACCTGTGCCTGTCTAGCAACACATGTGTATTCCAAGAAGGTGCTTCTTGCAGACCATGGAAAGAGAAGGAATTGTGTGCAACATGTTAGTATGTCATCATAAAACAGATTGTAGGGTGTGTAACCTCCCCTGCATAATGAAAATCGATTTTTCCGAATACTTTTAAAACACTAATCGATTTTTCAGGTTTTTGTGGACTCCAAAATCGATTTTTTCCGAATAGTTTAAAATACTAAATCGATTTTTCCGAATAGGTTTTGCCAAATTTCCTGCCGAATACCTAGGTTATTCAGGTTATGGTGCTTGCGGAGTGCACACTGAGAATGTCTGCACAGAAATCCACCTCGTCTCGCACCCAAACTATAGCTATTCATGTCAGTTGAAAAAACAGAGACACAAAGGCCTACAGTAGCATGTGTTTACCAAATAGTTTAATAGATTGTATGACTTTACCATGTAGTGTAAACCTAACCATCCAACACTAACCACTGAGAACAGACATCACCATTAACAACTCACCCCACATTACCTGCAATCACGTACTCCACTTACAATCATCCAACAACACTCCATTCAAGTTCTCGCTAAATGCATATGAAACAAGTAAATTAAACCATTCTCTAACGAGAAAGTTGTTGGTATATAGGATTGACCAATGGTGGTGTAAAAGGCACAGAAACAAGAGTGACAGAAATTTGACTGGAAAATTGAAATAGGCCTATATTTAGCACACTAACGTTGTAACAGTACATGCCTGAGTAATGGGCTAAATATAGGCCTATTTCAATTTTCCAGTCAAATTTCTGTCACTCTTGTTTCCGTGCTTTTTACACCACCATTGGTCAATCCTATTTTCTCGTTAGAGAATGTTTTTATTTACTTGTTAATAATGCCTACCACACAATTAACTTACCGTCTTGAAAAGCCCAAATAGGTTGGAGACCCAGACTGGACAGAACGACAAGTTGTACTCTCAACGGCTCTACATGCCAGGCTCTGGCGTAGTCGATAGGGTGTGTAACCTCCCCTGAATAATGAAAATCGATTTTTCCTAATACTTTTAAAACACTAATCGATTTTTCAGGTTATTCTGGATGTGAAAATCGATTTATCCGAATAGTTGAAAAAAGAAAATCGATTTTTCCAAATAGGTTTTGACAATTTGCCAGCCGAATACCTAGGTTATTCAGGTTTTCTGCTCACTGAGCCACCTAAATGTATACATCACACCAGAGACCCTCCTACAGCTACTCACATCACACCAGATGCCCTCAGCACACAGACACACCTACCCCATCACACCAGAAGCCTTCAGCACAGAAACACACCTACCCCCATCACACCAGATAACTTTAATTCCCAGGGCTCTAACACAGAAATACCAGTATTATGTCAAGCTCTAAGCAATCCAACAGTAAACACCTGTGCCAATAAATGGACCCTTGGGCACCATCCAATGCTCATGAAATTTTATCCTGATATAGGCTAAGACCTAATAAACACGAGAAACGCTTCCTCAAGTTATTAGGGTTAGGCATAGGTGGTAAAAAAATATCTTGTGTGGTCCACAGACCGCATTGTATCTCTCAGACAGGTGATATTAAGGTTACTCTTACTGCATTTGACCCAATTGCTAGCCAATCCAATGCATCAGTTGAGCATGCGGTATGTGGACCCAATGTCTGTTAGACTTGATTTAAACTGCCCAGCTTTACTTGTGTACAGGGTACAGGTGCGCTACAATTACAAGCGTACTTCTGTGATGTGAACTCAGTGCAGACCTACATCTGCAGTGTGTTGTTGTTGAACCTGGTGTGGTCTCAGGTACGTTGTGTGTGTGTGTGTGTGTGTGTGTGTGTGTGTGTGTGTGTGTGCGTGTGTGCATTTGTGTATAGGCTTTGTGTGCAAGTGTGATTTTGTGTGCATAAGTGTGTACATGCATGTATGTTAAAATGTGCATTTGGTACAACCATGTAGACATTTTTGCTTACGACACCAAATGGTACAACCATTATAAATTAATACCCATTTTCATTTCAATTGTGTTGCATGCATACATTTTATTGTGGTGACACACCGCCTTGAACATGTTTCTTCTTTTGTTACTTAAGCTTAAATTGAAAGGCAATGCATGGTTTTGAACTTATAAGCGGTGTCCTAGTTGCGTAATTGCTAAAAATAGACGCAATGCGATTTGACCACATTGCTATTGCGTCATTGATATTGACGCACGTTAAAAATGCTTTGCGGATGACAGCATTTACGCAACAGCGACCACCGTTTACTTATACAATCCAATTAGGATGAGGTTACTGACGGAGTATGGGAAGGTGTGGCTTGGAAGGTTGTGGACCCATCTCTGAGTGGTATTCCACTGACCTGTTGTCCTTTTGGGTATCTTGGTTGGTCACTGTGTTTTTATTTGTGTCTAGTCAGCCAATTTACGAAGAGGCTCTATACAGTAGACCCAAGTTACACAGCTGCAGATGGATTAGATCACAGCTGACATACAGAAATTAATATACATGTACATGCACATGTACAAATAATGTTTACAAAACGGTTGTGAGCAAATTAGACATTCTAAAAGTCCTCACGCTCAAACCAGACATATATAATTATCTCTCTCAGTCCCTTACTGATCACCAAGCGGCCACGAGTCCGATCAGTGCCAACACCAGTGTTACCCACGGCCGATAGCGACCTGGGGCGTCAGGGGCCACTGTAGACAGTTGGCGGCCCATCCAGCGGGGCACTACCAGTGACCAGAAAGCACTCAACAGCGTCCATCCGAGCAAAGGGGCTGCCAGGGCCAAGCTGCCCCAAGCGTTGACTGCCACCGCTAACAGCAAAACTCCATTAAAGATCTGCTTGGTGCCCAGCTGTCCCAAGGCCCACAACAACTCAGGTTTACAAGCCTCGTAACGAGTGAACCGCGCAATGTGAGCGCCTCCGCCGTCCTTAGCAAAAACGTGCTCTAGACCAGGCAGTAGGTCTAAAAGACCCATAACAACCAATACACCAACGACGAACATGAGTTAAAGTAGCCTCGTACCCAAATCCCGGAGAAGTTAATTACCTGTATCTCGACTCCTCCCCTTACCTAACATATACTGCAACTATTATCAACTACCCGTCTCTTCTCCTTTCCTTACTAGGAGGATGTAATTATATGGTGTTATTGACACCACCCCTAGTTAAGGGCAGTATAACATGTGTAGTTAAGATACCCGTTTATTAAGAAGGCTTATATACTTTGAGGGTTTCCATGCAATTGTACCATTACATATTATTATTATGAAATCTTTTAACTTGTTGTTACGCCCCATAATAGACAACACACATAATAGTGTATGGAAGAATAACTAACCAATCACTGCTTGCCTAACATTTAATTTCCCCCTCACCTACCTGTACTACTACTTTCGTTCATATTATGACCCCTCCTCCCCTTACCTACTACTGCTTTAACTTCTCCCCTAACCACAAACCTACTCTGTGGGTGGGGGGAATTAGATGGTGTCACACGCCTCCTCCCTCTCACCATATCGCTGTTTAACAATTCTTGATATTATCTAACTATTATACATGCGTTATATACTTTGAATGAAACATACAAGAAGTACTTATGTATAGCAATAATAATTACATTTGTTGACAAAGGCTAAAGCATCTGATATCTTCGATCCTCTTCAATTTGGAGTAGCAGGATCGGAGAAAGTTGTACATGGCATCAGAAATTGGGCTATTCCATTATATAATTGTACACCCCTACTGATGACTAACATCATGGTATCCCCCCAGGACATAAAGCCTCTACACCATACCCCCCCCCCCCCCCCCCCCCCCCCAGGACATTAATTTTTGACCCCTCTGGAGACACTTCCCTGTACATTACCATTGAACCCCCTCTGGACACAACCTGATGTAGGACACCCCCCTAGGACATTACCATTGAACCCCTTCTGGACAGATCCTGATGTAGGATACCATTACCTTTGAAACCCATCCGGACACATCTCACAGTGCGACACCCCTAGGACATTGCCATCATTGCCATTGGACCCTCCTCTGGACACATCTCACTGCAATAGAACATCCCCCTAGGACATTACCATTGGACCCCCTCTGGACAACTTTTGTGGTCATCAGTAGGGGTGTACAATTTTTTTATGGAATAGCCCATTGTTTTGATCAATTTTTGGGGGATGAGGATTTTGCAGTGCTGAAGGTGGACTTAAAGAATGCTTTTAACCTTGTATCCAGACCACATTTTCATGCCTAGCGACTCAGCTGGCAATCAAGACAGCCTCAACAAAGTCACAGGCTCTCTGCAATCTGTATAGCAGGATGAATATAACTCTAGTGAGGGCTAATGCCAGAGCCATACTCTCAAGGACTGTATTACCATTCTGCCCAGTATTGGACTATGTTTAACTTTTGTTAGTGTAGGTAGCAGGTTGTATGTGTGTTTGAGTTAATTTTAATAGTATAACATTGTAAAAAATAAATAAATAAATTAATTAAATCTCTTCCTGTTATAATATCATGCATTGTTGAGTTCCTTTATCTATCTTGCAGTCAGAGCCCCTAGCATGATCATCACTCGCAGTATTTCTTTACATTTTTAATGCATTAATGTGTTCAACCTTTTCGATCAACATACTTTTTTTTTTGCTAGCTAGGCCTACTTTAATCTGCATGCTTGTTATTTCAAACCAGGGTAGAAGGTGTGCTATGTCAATACTTAGTTGATGGTAGTTTTTAAACCCACACAGATACTAATACCTTCATTTGACTTCCTGTCACAAAATATTGTATGAGGATGCCCATTTTGCATATGGGTTGTGGCCATTGCAGCACAGCCTCAACAATTCTCTTTGCTCGAACTATAATTCATGCCTCTTCTTTACTGGTAATGGTTAGTACAGAATGAGAAAAATATTCCATTAATTGGTATGAAGTAGTTGTTGAAAATTATAAAACCCCTAAGTGCCTGCATTTTGGGATCTATTTCCCCTGTATCACCTTGCTTTATGCTGCCAATCATTTCTCTATAGGAGGAGTGGTGAGCATGTGATCATGAATGCCAAATGTTATGTGCTGTGTAAAGGCATACACATGCATCATGCTTTGCATCTATTCTGTAACAAACTTTGTATTCAAGCGCAAAAGCTCTTGTTTGTTTGTTTGTTTGTGCCAATGCTTCCCACACTCTAGAGTACACCTTACCTTCACTGAATGGAAATATGCACACCCTGGTTTATGAAAAGGAGATAGATAGTATAAAGCCTTAAACGGTTTTATACTAATGGCTATACGGAAGAATCGCTCGAGCGTTTTTTCTGCCGAAAGGTAAAAAAATGCGAGAGGGCAAGCGGACGAGGCCTTAACAAAGCCTAGGAATCTGCTTGCCGAGATTAAGTGTCTTTGTTTATGGTCTATGATTGAAGAGTCAGCATACCGAAAACTCGGCATCTTATCGGATCGTTCATATGGATCGAGCACAGGGCGTGGTATCGATACGATCTACTCGATATGAGTTTAATTACTCGTGGGTGAAATGCCCGTCGATGTGGGAAAACGGTCGTACCATTAGCGTTGTGCTTGGACTCCACGCAAACGCCTGCAGATCGGGCTTTATAACCATGGTTACTATACAAGCTACTCGATATGGGTTTAATTACCCGTGGGTGAAATGCCCGTCGATGTGGAAAACGGTCGTGCCATGCGTGATAATGCACGGACTCAGGTACCCTGTTGAATATCCGGTGTGAGACCGCTATGTGTGCAGCCAACCCTGCCGAAAGGCATGCTGGCACACTCAGAGATTGTTCTAATCAGACCTCTCTATCTTCAGCTATACCAAAGACTTGCTACTGTTGTGCCTAGCCTGAATAAAGAAAATTTGAAAGATAGCACTGGAGACTGGGTCAACACTTGTAACCAAGGTTACCCCCCCCCCCCCCCCCCCCCCCCCCCCCCCTGATGATCGGTTGGAGTGATCCTTCCGTGAAACGCGTTGGGTCGAACAAAGTTTTGGCGAAAGCCGAGCATTGTTTGTAATATTGAAATCACGTCTCCCACTCAGAATGGCCCCCCGAATCCAAAAGAAGACTGGTACCGCGCAAGACCCTCGTAAAGAGGACTCTCCAGACTGGGTTGGAGACGGGTATATCCACTCTGCCTCCAACCCAATCCAAACTCGGGCGAATACGGCCCAAGAGAATGATGCTGGCCGTCGTAGCCCAGAAAATAGGTGGAAAAACCTCTGGGCAACACGAATTGTCGGAGCGGGAGAAATCCCCAGACATAGACACGGAAAGGGAGAAATCCCCCCGCGCCGTCCCTCAAATTGCAATTCGCCACACTTTACCCGAGGAGGCACCCATAGCCGGGGCCCCCTCAGAGGATATACACACCACAAAGGTCCTTTGACCCTTTACTTACAATACCAATATTTAGAGAAAAGGTTAAGTCTTGTATTAATAATCTTATAATGTCCCGGACATATGCATGTACCATTTTAACATCATGGGTATGCAAAACATTTATGTTCCGCCATATAGGCATTCTAGTGATATTTGGCTGTTTCACCACGTTTTTCATGTATAAGGGCTAGTCTGTTTGGGCTGAAGCTTTGAAGGCCTAAGACCTGTTCTGACATCATCACGCAGCAGAGGTACCCAGATGTACATACCTCTGCTACAATATCCTTCTTATTATATCTGTGACCACAAATCACATTCATCTTTTTTATCCCCTGCTACATGTATGTTCCTTTACACACAATGTCTATTTTTAACATAAATGTCCTTTGCTCCTTTACATACAATTTCTATTTTTAAATTTACCATAAAGATTCTTGCTGTAGAGATATGTAATAGGATTTGTCACCAGCATATCAATTGATGTTCAGCCTATATCAATGTGGCTTTTGAAACTTTGGTTGTTTTATGTACAGACAAGAAGCACTCCAGTCCAGAGTTCCCTACATTAATAGATTACTCCCTCCCCATGCTCCCAGTACAGCACTACCCCACTACCCCATAAGCACACATAGGTATAGCGTCATTGTGCACGCCTGCAAAACACAAGGAACAAACAAAACACACACACACAAGCTCAATAGCATTACAACCCATCAATAACATGGAGCGAGGGTCAGCCAAACAACACATATATTTAGAGGGGTGGACCCCACACACCCTCAAAGGAAAAACCTGATGCGCAGATAAAAAACCCTTTGGGAAAATTCTGCACTCAGGAAAAGCCTTTAAACAAGCACGCTCCCTAAACACCTAATCACTATCACAGTCAACTTCTTCCTCCACATCATGATCTGATAGGCTGTCAAGGAAACCTCAACTGAGATGAGAACTGTTCTGCAGGGACAAAGAACACCCACAACAACACCAACAAGCACCAACAGAACACAAACAACAACACCAACAGAAAAGTTTGCAGCACGTGCACGACACTTAGACTGAGCCAAAAGCCCCGCACTATACCTATTTAAACCCCTCACCACGTGGCCATCACGTGCCGTACAACCAATCACATATGGAGGGAGCATAGTTTCTGTCTAATTCACCGTGTTCAACCGACAGAAATGTATTATTTATGCTTAAACAAATAATAATACTGTGCCCATGTTGAAAAACAATCATATACTTGACATGAATGTTAAATTGTACAGACATCTATGCAATTTCTGGACGTGAAGAATAAAATAACAATTATAGAATTCCAGATGAATGAACACTTTCACAGCTATAATTTAGTGAAGCACAATGTGAGGTGGATTGCATCATGAATCTCTTGCAGTCTCTCCCCACGACTAAGCATGTCTTTCGGGAACTGTGTATCGACTGCTATGAAATGTTATCTTTCCTCTCGCATAATGATTATTACCAATCAAATATTGAATGCGGTAGTTTGTCACCTATTTGAGATCACAATAAATAGAAGATCGTTTGGTTGTTGTACTTGCGATGCAGAACAATGAACCAGCATTACCGTTTCACCATTTCGGTATCCATTGAACGGGCATTTAAAAAATAAAGCATATTGAGTCAAATCTGTCTCGTGTAATTTGTTGCATCGATTTTCGGCAGGTATTCAGTGTGTGGGAGGTCGACGATTGTTTTTATATACTGTACACTCTGACCAGGAAGCTGCACCACTTGCAGTTGATCAGCTACAGCAAAATGATGGCATGGCATTATGATTATACGGTATGCAATTACGGACATTTGCAAGTAGTGTTTGATAAACGTTTTCTCCTTTGTCTGATGCTACAATATTGTCCAGGGTTGCCGTAGGCCAGCCAGGGGTCTGGCCTAAGGCCGGCCGGCCTGACTGCCTGGCCTGATAGGCCGACCTGTCAGGCCAATCAATGATAAATTATTCGGTGTTTAATTAATTGATACGCATGCAACGTGATTTTGCCTCCGCTATGTCGATCGACAATTCTCCTGCATGGTCCATCATCTTTAAACACTCCTCTGCCTTCCACTCGTCACCTCAGACCTTGTCCTAACCCCGATCTGAGGGAATACGTGTATTTTCAAGAGCCAAGTTGATCCAGGAGTGTCAACGATGGAATCTACTTCCCCAACGGCTGGAAGCATCATTTATGCTAAAGCATAATGCATGGCTGCTTCGAATGCATTAAGCCTATATTACGTACACTTGTACTCTTGCTCAGTCGCTACACATGTATACAATGTATTTGAAATTCTGCTGCTTTTTGTCAGTTATTAATTATGAATGATTTACAATCGTGCATTTGGTGAATGTGTAAAGTCATTTCAGTACTTCGTGTTTATTGGTTGCATCAAATCCTCCGTAATAAGATATTGTAATACTTGTGTATACTGAATATGATTGCAGTTGACAAAATATAAAAATGTAATTAGGAATGAAGGATTTGTATGCCGTCAATAAAAAGTAATAATAGTTGATGATTGAGTTTTCAATGAGAAGCCCGCCTAACATATTGCATGATGCTTAGGGTGGGCGTGATCCGGCCTGATAGGCTAGACCCCTGGCCTGACAGGCCGGCTGGCCTTCGGCAACCCTGATATTGTCCCAACCGCCACGAAGAGAAGCTAAAGCAGTGGAAACAGTGAAGTTGCCTTACACGACAAATAAATGGGTCATTCACAATTGACTCTTGCACACATGCATCCTGCAGTATGTAGTTCTCTCTAACATTGTCATCAACGTTCACAGTAATAACATGAGCCATTTTGTCTGTGGACAACTATTCTATTATTACATAAGAAGCTAAGGATTTATATAATACAACATAACGGTAACCACCACATCCAGTCACATGCAGTTGTGGTAACAAAAACCTTGCAGATCATGCACCCATTCATATTCCTGCTCCTCCTTCCTCCCTCACCCACCTCTCTCATCACACACCTCTTCCTCCCCTCACCCGCCTCCTCCCTCCTCCCTCCTACACCTCCTCCCTCCCTTCGCACACCTGCAAAGAACTCATGCGAAGGCACACGCATTGGCTTGCACAAGTGTTTTCAACAAGAGTTTGCACTGTGCTCTGTAGTTTCACACACGCACGCTACTCGAGCCAGAGATACTATATATATTTATTATGCGTTTGTCCGTGTGTACAGTTCCATCCACAGGGATTATCATTGCGTAGATTGTATTAATACACATCTTTGAAAGAAAATAGTTGGAAGCATTGAGCCAACATATAGATGTCACACCACGAGTTTGGCAACCAACGCCTTTCACCAGGTCCCCTCCCCCAATCCTCTATCACTGTATGTACCAATCACTGTTCCCAAATATTCCCCCATACCTTTCATCTGTTTCTTTTCGGCTTTTATCTGTCTCCTTTGAAGTTGGTGTGATGAGGAAGTGCTGGGCAAGGCCTGAAAATAGCCTGATCAATTCAATTCCAATACATCAATATTTACCTTTCACAGTAATATTCAAGACCTGTTGAGTACTGTTCCCGTCTACCATCAACAGCCCTCCTCCTGACAGTGTGTCCACAAAGGAACATTCAAATGGTATGTCTCCAATGTGCTTCCACTTCTTATCATCATGATGGAAGCCATATACAGCAGGGTGGTCTGATATCCATAGTTGTCTTCTGCTCCTCCAATCACAAGAAGCACACCTTCAGCCACACATATTGATGAACAGTAGTATGGTACATCTGATAGCTTTGTCCAGATAGATTGCTGAGGTGGGGGAAGTTGTCTACTTGAACATGTGTGCACATGTGTGTGGTAGAAATAGATAGAGATATGTCCAGTGAGTGAGCACTTTGAAGCATTGCATACCGAGTTTTTCTCAAATGAAGGCAAAGGTATTCACTCCAAGCACAACACTCACTTCCTACCATTTTACCTCACGTCATAGTTCCGGTCAAAAAGTTTCCTCACTCTCCTCGAGCTCATCCTCGTCCCCAGGTGGCATGGCATTATCACCACCTCCCTACTCGTTCCCATACCGCTCCTGTGGGCTATTTCCTTAGGGAAACAAGGAACGAAGGCAACTTAAAAAAGCAGTTTATATTTAAAAAACACCAGTATTCTACGCATGTACGTGCCAATAATATAGATACGGAACATAGAATGTACATGTAATCCTTTCTTTACCAGACAATGTTAGTTCAGCAGTCATCTGGTACTGGTTGTAAACAACAGCCCGATACAGATAAATAATATCAGTATGTGTCATAATATGAAATTACCATGATGATAATATTTCGATTAAACGGTATTAAAAAACAATGTCATGCATGCAAGTAGTTTAATACACATCATAGCTATACAATCTATTTTCCATGTTTTATGAATGTGTTGCACACAATTCCTTCTCTTTCCATGGTCTGCAAGAAGCACCTTCTTGGAATACACATGTGTTGCTAGACAGACACAGGTTGTTGGATGTTGTCACTGGAGGTGGTGACATTGCTGAGCTCGAGAAGAGAGACAGTTGTATTCATTTAGCAAGGGTTGCCCTCCAGCTGATGGTAGTGAGTTGAATCCTTGGACTAAGCAATGTCATGCCACTTGATGTTCTGAACATGTGTCTATTAATGCAAGTGCTATTATAGAAGAACACATAACATCTACGTGTACCTCAGCACTTGGTGGTAACAAGCT
Source organism: Ephydatia muelleri (assembly GCA_013339895.1). NCBI lineage: Eukaryota > Metazoa > Porifera > Demospongiae > Spongillida > Spongillidae > Ephydatia > Ephydatia muelleri. Next base: position 1,592,415 of record JABACO010000024.1, read on the forward strand.
GGATGTACTCCCCACAATTGGCAGTAGAAAAGTCTTAAGTTACTACTGCAGTATAGCCTGAACATTGTCGGTGCAAGTGAAGCTTCACTTGATGACAAATGCTGCAGGTTTTGTAGTGGTCATTTGTTTAACATCAGATGCGAGAGGCAAACAGGACAAAATCATGCACATCTCTGATACTCTAACCTTTCTTTCGGCTCCTGGCTGATATATGTGCTTATGCGACAGAAGCTCTTTAATTGGAATACCACACATTGTGTGAAGCATATGTTTAAAAGTCATTCAATCCCTTGTCACACCTTGAAGGAAAGTACTTTGATAACTCTATCATTGATAATTGAATAATTAACTTCAATAATGAGTTATTAAACTACAAAGTCTCTTGAATGTGTGAGGCTTATCAAGTTTCCTTTGTTGATTTGAATTTTATAATAACAAAAATGTAGCAATTGATATAATTTAATTTATACTGTAATTTTGGACCTTTTGTCTACTAAAAAGTAAGCCGGCAATCAATGCAGGTTGCTGTACATTATTAATAATCGCATAATGTAAATGAAAAAAAAAAACACCTTGTTTATCCACCTGACTCACTTACCCCTGATCATGCCCATAACAGCTCTTCCCCACTCACCCAGAAGTTCTTGTCAAACAAAATTGAGGATTGCCAGTTTAGAAAACTATTTGATAACTCAACCCTGATCGACAGGGCTCGTCTACTTTCCATTTCATCACCCCATGCTTTAGCTTGATTATCAGTTACTCCATCCCCTAGTGTAGGCCTTCACTTGGAGCCCTCAGAACTTCAGGTGACAATAAAATGGTGGCTCGGTATACCAGTTGCTCAAGGTCTAAGTTGTTCTCAATGTAATGCTGCCTTGGATGCTTATGGCCATCATGCTCTGTGTTGGCAAGTTGGGAGGTGATGTTGTCTTGCGTCACAACAGGTTGAGAGACATCTTCAATGTTTTTGTCAATTTGCATGTCTTGCTCCACAACTAGAAATTGGTGGGTGGTCTAGGCAACATACTCGTTCAGTTGATATTCTTGTCCCAAATTGGGTCCTGGGTAAGCCAGCAGCATTACCTGTCTGTCACATCAACGCTAAATGCACAAATTTTTCAAGAAGGGTGTGTGACAGCAGGTTCAGCTGCTTTGGTTGCTCAGGAGGGGGAATGAGATCAGCTGCAGCATACTTCCAAGCAACCTTTTCAGTGTATTATATTGGAGGGCACTTAGATAAGAGCACTATGCAGGTTACATCTGTTGGGGGCAACAGTATATTGTACACTATATTTGGATTATTCATGATGTGCAGGAGACCTGTGGATCCTGAAGAGCTGGCAAACTTACAGACACAGGTATTCCCCCAGCCCCCCTTCAAGTTGACAGTGTAAAGACAATTTCAAAGGAAGTGAACTCTGCAGGATGATCTTGTTGCTGGAAATCTCAACCTTTGTACTATCTGTGGTTGCGTACGGCGGTACGGGTTTGTTCAGACCTCAAAAGTCATGAACCACGTGAGAATCCTTTTCCGGTACTGTGGGTTTTTTTTGGAGCAGTGTATGTGTTTTGATTTTGACTCTGCGTTGGTCGTTAATTTGTGTCGATTGATCGAGAGAGGCCGAGGCGGCTGAAATGGATCGCACGAATGATAAGGTGAGTTGAACGTCTAAGTAAGTCTAAGACGTCACGGCAAGGCGCATGGGTTTAGTCCTACTGTATATTATCACTGGTTTAGCGTGGATATGCGGATGCGTTCGTGTGTCAGATATACGGCATCATATCTGATGCTTGCACAATTTGTGATGGCAGAGGAAGAATTGGCGGGAAGGGTTTGGCAGTAGCAGTGTTCCATTTCGTTACAATAATAATTATAGTCCTAAAATGCCCAATTCAATCAATTGTAAAATTCAATTTCACGCTCGGGACGCCAAGGGACTACATGTACCCCAACTATCCGTACTGGTCGCTATGTCCAGTTGGCCGTATCCAGATATCCAGATGCGATTAGTCTATTGGTGTAGTACAGAGAAACATGAAGTGTGTGTGGTTGTGTGTGAGGGAATAAGCAGGCTGACTTTCAAATTATCTTTTAATAATTTCCTTTCTTTAGAACATAATGTTGAATTTCGAAACATGTTCACAAGTGCCTATGCGAGGTGGTCAAGGGTATGGTGGTGGTGGTCTAGTAGTGGTGGAGGGTAGGGTTGTGTGGGGAGGATATGGAGGAGTGTACGAGTTTGACGAGGTGAAATCTAAGTGGAAGAAAATGGCTGATGGTGGTGAGTTGGGGGGTAGACTCGCTTTGTGTGGCGGAAGGAAAGTGTGGGTCGGAGGTGTAAAGGATGGTGTGTCTAGACCTAGTACAAAGGTGATGGAGTTAAGTGGAGAGAGATGGTCTCTCATATCAGAGATGTTGGTACGGTGTAGGTGGTCCAGTGTACTAAGTGTGAGTGGAGGTGGTATGGTGGTGATGGGAGGGTTGAGTGATGGAGACAGGCTTTTGAATGATGTTCAAGTGTATAATGGTGAGACACAGACCTGGCACAGAGGACAATCACTTCCTCAGCCATGTTGGGCCATGTCAGCAGTTGTCCATGAGGACCTGGTCTTCATCATGGGAGGTCATGGCATGGACAAAGCAGTGTGGTGTGCCGACATCAGTGACCTGGTGAGCCACTGAGCATCGTGTAGCATCTTTGTTCAGTTTGTGTTTAGCTGATGCGCGGACACTGCACACACACCACATATACAAGTTCATGCTCAATGTGCAGGGGCGGATTTAGGGGGGGGGGGGGGGGGGGGGGGGGGGGGGGGGTCCGGACCCCCCTTTCCTATATGAAGAATGACGTAATGCATACTGTAATCTATGCAGCGTTCTGCATGTTACCATCCTTGGATTTGCAAGATTGCACATCGTTCTAGTCAACTGGGGTCTATATCGATCTAATCAAATCCTCCTACATGCGTATTAACGAAATATTTAATCGCGCGATCGATCGAATGGTGCGTGTGAGCAGGAATTGAGGTAAGCGATCAAAAGACGTGAATGGGATAGATCTCAGATTCTTTTCCTCAGTAATCAGATAGCTATAGAGCTAAATAATTAAACTAACAATACTAATAGCATACATGTACATGAGTCATAAACCGACATGTAGCTGGTGCTTGGCCACGTGCACGCTTCGGTCACAAATTCACAATTGCGTCACGAATTTAATTGCTGAGTAGTAGGAACCATAGCATTGTGAAGAATGAAGAGTTTTCTCGTCGCTATCCATGCAGGCTCTAGTAATCTGGATATCGCGTGATGTGTATGTAAAAGCAAAAAAGCGGCTGGGGCGGGGGAGCTATCAGCGCTCCCCCATAACCCCCTTGCTGTCACGGGAGGGGGCACGCCCCCTCCCGTACCTTCTCCCCAGTTGTGAATGTATATATTAGACCCCCCCTTTCCCAAAATCCTGGATCCGCCCCTGACGTGAACCTAGACATGTCCATCCACACACACACACACACACACACTCACACACACACACACACACACATACACACACACATACACACACACACATACACACACACATACACACACACACACACATACACACAAGTGAAGCATTTCCATTGCCCACACACCAATGCTGTGCTCACGTGTGCCAGGTATGCATTGATGTACATATATGGCTGCCTGTACACAAATCAGTGAATTTCACTTGATACAACAGTGAATTTCACTTGATACAACAGCTTTAGCTGGATAAAACAAGTGAACCTGTCATTCTAGTGGGTGAACCTACTGACTTAGTACACCGTGCATCTTCCCAGTAGTCTTCTGGATCCATATCGACGCCTCATTTAATACTGGTTTAGGAAAGCAATCTGGTTTCACAAACATGTGCCATGGATCTCACTTGATGTGACACATCATCACAACCACTCCCCAACTTCTTTGGATCTCTAGCTCGTCCCTTCCTCTTGAAATATATGATAACACGTATAGAGAGGTACACGCGAATTAACTGCATCATTACATGCGTGACTTGCATTCAAATTGTGCAAACAATTGACGTTCTCGATTGGCATGCATCCAAATGCAAGTTTACTATGCTGAATTCGCAGCAGTCCAACGCTTTTGTAACTATAGCTAACGATTCATGTACTAAAATTCGCTTACCTCATCATCGGTGAACTTCTTTTATCAAACTTTATAATGACATTGTGCAACAATGAAGGGTCGCATACCATTGTATGGGTAGTTATGTGTGCCACTAGTTTAGGCATTGATGATTGTGTGTGTCTGAGTGCATGTCTAGTCATTGCTTGTTGCTACTGGACCCCCCAAATTGGCATACAGACAAATTTAATAAAGTGATTCTATTTGGGTCCATGCATGACAATTTAATGCTGTGTGCATGAGAAATACAAAACAAACAGAGCAAGGAAGTTTTCTACAGCTTGCAGCAGCCATCAGTGATGGATGGCCCTGGAGTGTAGTGGATGTAGGTTCCTGAATGTCGAGTTACATGCACCACTAACCAAGTTGTTTATGTACATGTAGGTAGATGATAGATAGCAATAAAATAAGTAACTATACCAGTTTGCCTAGCGGCACCATGTTAATTTCAAAATCGCAGTTTTTTTTACTCCATCAGGTCAAAAGTTATTCCCATTTGAAACCTAGTTTGCCTTCATTTGAGAACAACTCGGTTTGCAATGAATGCTCCAAATGTGTTCACTCACTGGACATATTTCTACCACACACATGTGCACACATGTATGCACACATGTTCACTAGACAACTGCACGCACCCATGACACTCACCAATCTATATGGCGAAGGCTACCAGATGTACCATACTACTATTCATCAATATGTGTAGTTGAAGGTGTGCTTCTTGTGATTGGAGGAGCAGAAGACAAGAATGGATGTCAGACCACCCCTGCTGTATATGGCTTCCATCATGATGATAAGAAGTGGAAGCACATTGGAGACATACCATTTGAATGTTCCTTTGTGGACACACTGTTACTGTCAGGAGGAGGGCTGTTGATGGTAGATGGGAGCAGTACTCAACAGGTCTTGAAGATTACTGTGAAAGGTAATATGGATGTGTTAGAATTGAATTAATCAGGCTATTATCAGGCCTTGCCCAGCTCTTCCGAAAAGAAACAGATGAAAGGTATGGGGAATATTTGGGAACAGTGATAGTGATAGAGGATTGGGTGAGGGGACCTGGTGAAGGGTTGGTTTTAAACATTCAAACTCATGGTGTGACATTTATGTTGGCTCAATGCTTGGAACCAAGTATTGTCTTTTGAACATGTGTATTGATACAATCTACGCAATGATAGTCCCCACCATTATGTGGGTACAACTGTGCACATGGACAAAGGCATGATATAGACATCATGGATATAGTATCTCTGGCGCGAGTAACGCGCATGTGTGTGAACAACAGAGCACACTCGCAAACTCTTGTTGAAAACACAAGTGCGTGTGCCTTCACGTGAGTTCTTTGCTGGTGGGCATATGTGCACACACAAGAGGCAACTTGCCTTAGGAGTTATACACGTATATACACCCAAGTGTATTCACGACTCATGCTCAATTACAAATTCCTTGGTAAAAGGGGAAGAGTATTAGGTTGTGTATGTTGGCACAATGAAGGGTGCGTGTACTGATGCAATATGTCAGTATTTAGTTTGTGTCATTCATTCAGGAGGCTCTATGATGAGGCCATGACCAAGGGATATGTGGAAACGTCAGTGACCAAGTGTCTCATCCTTGGAGCAGCTGGTGTTGGCAAGACTCACCTCAAACACCTCCTTCTGAAGAAGGACCCTCCACAGCAACGTGTCAGTACAGGACTGGCTGACAACCCTGTTCGAGCCATCTCCTTCTCACTGGCTGGTGTGGGTGGACCAGAAGAGGAAGACTGGTTTGTGGTTGAAGATGACCAGGCACTGTTGAAGGTTGTGGGCAGTACTATCAGAGGTGGTATATCCATGGAAGCATATTTGAGGGAGGTGGTTACTACTCTCCCAAAGATGGCCGTTAAAGCTGGTGTTGTTCACTCTTACCCCACACCTGCTGGTGTCAATGTCACCATGAGAGCAGAGCAGAGCAGACCTGTAGACATAGAGGAGGTGATTATTCATCACATCAACCACCCCACAGGTAAGAGAGGGTTGAGTACATACCTACATGTAGCTAGCATGTACAATCTCCCTGCAGACAAGGAGAAACAGTTCAGAGCAAAGTGGATCCAGTTCATTGACAGTGGTGGTCAATTTCAATACCATGATATTCTTCCATTGTTCATTCAGAACCCAGGTGTGACTATATTTGTATTAAATCTGTCAGAAGAACTATCCCACCATCCAACCATTGAGTACTATGGAGCAGATGGCAGGCCAGTGAGTAGACCATATGAATCATCTCTCTCTCACGAACAGATCCTTCAGCACTGTGTTGGGGCAATGTGCTCACATGATGCTCAGCCTCTGATCATCACCGTGGGAACGCATCGAGATGCTGCAGACAGGTGCTCAGAATCCATCAAAGAGAAGAACCAAAAGCTCAAGACATTACTGGATGACGACCATTTCCTGAAGGTACATAATGGAGAAAGCCTAGAAAATGTCATTTTTGCAGTGAACTGCAAAGCTCCACAGGATGACGACAGACATGTTGCTAAGGTACTCAGGGAACAAATAAAATCTGTGTGCACACAGGCAATAAAGATGCCTATAGCATGGTTTGGACTGGAGGTTCTTCTCCAAAGGTCAAGCCATGATGGTATCTTGAGCATTGTAGAATGCCAGGCATGTTCTAAAAGGTTGCACATCGAGGGAGATTCATTCTTTGCTGCCTTGCACCATCTTGTCCACCACAATGTGTTCTTACATTACCCAGAGGTTCTTCCCCATATCGTTTTCTGTGATCCCCAAGTTGTCCTCACCAAGGTGTCTGAACTAGTGGAGTACCACCACAAGCTGAGGGATAGTCCAGATAAGGTTTTGGCAGCTAAGAGTAATCTGCGCCCTTTCAGGGATGATGGGCAGTTGTCACTGGAGCTCTTAAGGAAGTTTCCCAAGCACTACCAAGAGGGTCTGTTCACTCCACATGATCTGTTACATTTGCTGTTGAGTGTTGGGGCAATAGCTGTGATGAGAGATGGTGTGTACTTGATGCCTGCTCTGCTACACCACCTGGACTCTGTGCAAGCATCCAAGTATGTTGAGCAAGGTACCTCCCTGATTATCAGACCTAATAAGGGCTGTGTAGCTAGTGGTCTGTTTTGCTGTCTTGTGGCCCATCTTTTGTCTCCTAGCAACCTTTTTTCTTGGAAGGTGTGCATGAATAGAGACAAGCCATTGTGTTTGTATCGCAACTGCATCACTTTTGAATTAGACCACAGGACAGAAATAGTTACCCTTGTTGACATGTTCTCTTATATAGTAGTCCATGTTGACCAGATGTCACTTGAAGTATGTAGTGAGATACGAGATTGTGTATACAATGGTATCAACAGTGCACGTAGAGTACTCAAGTGCCAAGGTGTCCAGTTTAAAGATGCATTCATGTGTGCTGGAAGCGTGTGTAGATCAGACCCTCCACACGTAGCTCTTGTGTGTGGAAACAAGTGGAAATGTAATATTCTGAAATGGCAGAATGGAGACCTGAGTGAGAGCCAGTTGATGTGGCTGGGTAAGACTGCAGGTGCCACAAATCAAGATCACAGTACAGCAGGTGAGTGATGTTTGTGTCAGGTCTTTAGAGTTGTTACTATTCAGCTTAGATGTACTGGTCTGTCTTCTACTTTCATTGTGTGTGTGTGCATATGTGTGTGTGCATATGTGTGTGTGTGTGTGTGTGTGTGTGTGTGTGTGTATGTTTAATGATGGCCTCTACATGCATCTATACACAGATGCGCCTACATTAAAGCAGTTGACAACTTACCTGGTTGATGGTAAGAAAGAGAAGACCCTTAACATCATACAGAGAACCAGCACTCACTACACCAACCTATCAATGTTCCTCTTGGATGATGTCAATCAACATATCATCAACTCTCTTAAGGAGAAATTTCACCATGACCCTGAAAAGATTGTTACAGCGGTCTATGAGAGGTGGATCTCTGGTACTGGAAAGAAACCTGTAACATGGCAGACACTAGTTGATGTGCTAAGAGACATTCAACTGAATAGTTTGGCCGACGAAATAGACACTGCTCCAAAATAGGTTGATAATTATTTTGTACAAGTGTGCTGTGCCAATTCAAGGTGTGTAAAATGTTACCTACTTACTATGAGTACTTCACTACAATTCCTATACTATACATGCTACATGCATGCAAGAGTGGTGTGTCATGCACAGCCGCTGTCTATATATGACACACGCCTCCAAAGTTAACTTGAATTAAATTCCTAATAACCACATGACTAACAAAAAGCAACGACGGACCAAAAGCTAATCGCAAAGGCACACATTGTGCTGCACATACTAGGTACCATACAGTAACAGTTTTAATGGAGAATAGACAACGCAAAGTAAAACAATAAAATGTTAAATAAATTAGTATTGCCATCATCTGCTTGAAACCGGTTGTGCCGGAGCTCCGGTTAACCGGTTAACCATAAATGACGAAGACACTGTCTGCCTTTTCACCCACACATACTGGGTTTCCATGGCTGCAGAGGGGAATACCCTACCAAGAACCTCCCCTCACTCCTCTTGCTGCAGAGGGGAACATCCATCCAGCCATCTCACACACCTTTACTACACTCCCCCACCAGTCACACAACCTGGCTGGCCTCAGCTAGCTGGAACTTCATGATGCTGTAACACAGAACTGGCAATGGAGGTGAATGAAGTGCGTATACTGGACCCATTCCTAACCAAGAAGAATGGCAAGTGAAGTGTGGTTTCTAAAGGGTCACAGAATCAATGGCTACCTACTAGCACCACCATCACACATGATGTTGGCTCTCCTTGAAAGGATGGACAAAAGAGGCTTTGAATTTTCTGTAGTAAGTTGTTAGCGACCTAAAGATAGTGTCCGTTTTATCAAGGTGTACTTATTTCAGGCAGTTCACATTTATGGGTCTACTGTATATGCCAACACATGATAAATGTAGCTCTGCTGTTTATCTGTCCCTCTACAAATAACTGCCCTTGCATTTGAACTGGGGACCTATATATATGCATATGCATGTCTGATGTCAGTAGGAAATGCTCTCTTGTACACATGTTCATGTGCTGAGTGTGATAATAGATATTAGGTGTAGTGATAAAATTGTTCTTATGGGATTTATAGGTGAGTACAGCCCAAGACTTCTTAGCTCTTTATGGCTGCGGTCCAACCTTTGTAGCCCAACTTTGGTACCATGCTCATAAGCAAGCCCCTTCGATACCATCACCACTCCATTGACCTGGTCCAGCATAGGAGGAAGCTCTCCTGACCAGTATTCAAGAACTTTCTGGTTTAAAGAGATGGTTGAGTGTGGGATTGAACTACACAAGTGCAGTAATGCTGCATGCTGATGCAACAGTGGCAACATGTTATGGGCACAAGACCATCTGATGGGTTTGTGGTGATTTGGCACCAGAATGCACTCAGGGGCCCGCTTGCCAATGCGGACTTGCCAATGTGGACTTGCCAATGTGGTTGTGAGCCATTGATTTTCAATGGGTCTAGCCGCAAATGGAGGCTCAGAAGTCACCTGATGGGCCAGTGTAAACAGTGGGATAGATAAAGGGTGTGTGCTAATGGTCATACACATTAGTCAATGCAGCATACTGGTTGGATGTATTAATGGCAAAGGCAGGTTATATATATTGCATCATGGCACATGCGTAAGCAAAACCTATCCCAAACTTTGCAGTTTCTGAGGGTGGTAAACAGTTGTAAAAAATTGTCTGCCATCACAACGGATTTTGAGTTGGATTGAGCCACGATGCTGAGGATTTGATCTTGGGAGACAAAGTTAAATAACTTTGATTAATTAATTTTAAATACATAGAGCTAACATGGGGCTGGTCCGTGATGGGAAGATCCAAATCCCAGATTTCTCACAGTCTTGATGAAAGTTAAGTGCTTTTTATTTGTTGCATTCTTTCATAGACACCCAGTTTAATGTGTCTAAGTATGCATTTAATCGACATACAGGTCTGTGTTACGAAATGCACCTAAAATCTTAACAACTGATGGTCACACCATCATTCGTTCATAGTGAGACATTTACACATCAGATTCAGTGCATTTCTTTCCATTTGTAATGTCACTGGCATCATTGCTGTGACAAACAATGAAATTCATTGTTTGGTTTTTGCAGTGTTGTGATGTGCACAGGGTTGCCCACAGATATCTTAACATGTGCACATACCATATAGATGCACACACACGCACACACACACACACATGCACACACACATTCACACACTGTAGCTATATCACACCAGATGTTCACAAATGAAGGCAAAGGTTTTAAATGGGAATACATTTTGACCTGATGGAGTGAAAAATTGAAGATTTTGAAATTAACATGCTGTCGCTGGTTTGGTTAATTAAATTAAATTTAAAGCATTGATTAACCATCGATTTAGTTACCAATTGTCCTGTTGAGTCTAGATCCTATTAAGATTGCACTGTTGACCATAGATAAAATGTGACAACCTTTTTTCACAGCAGAAAAACCTGCAAATACCGGAAAAAGTTACCCTTGCGCATGAACGGGCGTGAGTTCTCAGACCTAGGTAAAAAAAATTGCTGAGAGATAATCCAATCCAAACCACAGAGATAATCCAATCGTCTCACGTGATGAACGAGATCTACAAAAATCTTGGAATTGTTCAGCCGATTGACCCTAGGCCCCAGACCAAATTAGCTTGCCCAGGGCCTAAGACCAAGACAATCCGCAGGACTTCTGGGCCCCAGACCAACCTTATTTCCCCACACAAGATGCAACTACATTCAATTGTATTATGCAACCAAAGTGGCGTGCATTTGTACGACGCTTTCGACTTCATGTGTGAGTGTTTTCAGGCTAATAACAACACCTTCCACACTTACAAATCCCAAACCAACCTCTCCCTGCTAGAAATATATTTCATTTTACAGTTCAGCCGATCGACTCAAGTGATATAACAGTTGCGAGTGATCCTAGGCCCCAGACCAAATTAGCAGGGGACTCTTAGCCTTTGTCCCTACTATTATCTGGTTGATTCTGGGTATCACAACAACCAATGCAGAGACACCAACAACCTGTACAGAGCCACACAACTATACAGAGCCACACAACTATACAGAACCACACACACAACTAACACTGTAGGAATGCAGTACCACACATAATTTCACACTCACAACTGCCAATGCAGAGGCACACACAACTGGCAGAGCAGAGGCACACACAGCTAACAAAACAGAGCCAGATAGAACTAGCAACACAGAGATGCACACAACTAGCGATGCAGAGATGCAGCTAGTACATAGGAGAAGGAAACAACGTCACAATGCTCCATGACTACATCTGCATTCAAGCCCAGCCACACATACTTAGAAATCACAATCTATCTAAGCAACAAGACAAGACACATACTCATGTGTACTGCCAACACACATGTGTACATGAACAAATACTTACACCCAGACAGGAATAAACATCTGCAACTGTTTTTTTTCTAAAATAGATAATTCAAATCGATTTACAAAGCTCATATTAACGGGATAGGTATAGGACATGTTCTATAATATACAGACATAGTGCAGTTAGTCATAGGAAATAGTTGTAGCTTTGCTTATACAGGTAGCCTTTGAGATGTTCGGCCATGTTAAGGGAAACAGTCCCTTGGATACTGAGTACTTCGTGCTTTGTGCATTGCATCCTAAAAGACACCTTCATGTAGTTCATTAGCAAGTCACAGCTGATGAGTGCAATATGATGTATAAAAGGCTAGCTGAAGCAATGTTCGCTAAAATTGATCTCACACACACATACACACACACACACAGACACACTTTAATACTTTGTCCATCATCTAGAGTGCAGTCAAGTGTTGTAGTTGTAATAGGGATTATAAAAAACATTTATTTTTTCAAATCTCTGTCTTACATATGCTAGTACATAAGCGAAGGGAAGCAATGTCCATCTTGCACTGTGTTAATTGTACTGCAGATTCCACCGGAACTAAAGGGCACTTAGTGATTGCGTAGGCATACACACAGCCTATTAATAATAGTTTTGCCTGTTCTTAACTAGCTCTCTGAAAGACCTGTGCATTAATTAGAAAACCGATTGAGCTTGAGCTAGCGTATGCACAAATGAAAAACGGGGAGAGGTTGGTTTGAGCATTTATAAGTATGGAAGGAGTTTTTCCATGGTGAAAAAAGGTTGTCACATGTTATCTATAGTCAACATGCAATCTTCGTAGGGATCTAGATTCAACTGGACAATTGGTAGCAAAATTGATGGTTTAATAATGTTAGTAACTAAACCAGTTTGCCTAGAGGCACCATGTTAATTTCAAATTCTCAAATTTGTTTACTCCATCAGGTCAAAATTTATTTGTTGGTATGTGAACCAAAGCTGTGGGGTGATGTTTTTGGGGGCAGAAGGGGGTAGGGTGTGTGGGGGGGGAGGGGGGCAATGTGGGTTTGTAGGGTAGGGAGAGGGAAGGAGGTACAGTAGTAATGGCTTCAGTGGTGGTGTGACGAAATCATGGGGGTTGGGATTAGTGAGTGGAGAATACATTTCACTAGTAGTGTGTGTTTTGGTCGGTAAGGACTACCACCTCATTTGGGTGTGTACTATGAGAAGGGCATAGATGGAGACTATGAGGCTCCAGGGTAGCTGCTTAGAGGAAGATGTGCAAGATGGTCAGGCATGATGACCTCGTGCGTGGCAGGGCTGTGTATGTTGTGTGTGTGTGTGTGTGTGTGTGTGTGCATGTGTGTGTGCATGTGTGTGCATATGTGTGTGTGCATATGTGTGTGTATGTGTGTGTGTATGTGTGTGTATGTGTGTGTGTATGTGTGTGTATGTGTGTGTGTATGTGTGTGTGTGTATGTGTGTGTGTGTATGTGTGTGTGTATGTGTGTGCATGTGTGTGTGTATGTGTGTGTATGTGTGTGTGTATGTGTGTGAGTGTGTGTGTACATGTAACTATGACCATGTTGTTGACTTGAATACAGGGGGTGAGGTGAAGAGGAACATCAATGTGCTGGCTGCTCTGAGCCAAGTCTCAGTTCCTCAAGAACATGGAGAAGATAGCCCCGCCCTCAGTGTTCAGCACAGCCAGGATGCATCCATCTCCAAGGCTTGCATCCAGACCTCTCTGCAGGCACGTTGCTCTTCTTTACCACCCACCACAGCTGCTGCAGGGTGACAAGTTTGTGGTCAACAGCCACCCCTCCAATGTCTCCCATGGAGATGGAGCGGTGGCAGAGGAGCTGGGGACCGGGTGTAGCCCCTCCCTCAGGACTCCTGAGGAAATACAGTATATCATCTACTCCAGGAATAAGGTCAGACAGTAGTTGAGGTGGTTCCAGTGAGTGATGCAGGGTTTTCCTTTGTAACCCACTAAGAGGTGGACCAGTCCGAAGCAGGCCTCAGAACCCATCATTCTGCCACCTTTCCAGGCGCACTGATTCAGTCTCGTCCATCAACCTGTTTCTCAGGCATGTCGCTCGTTTTTGCCATACTTGGGGTCCGTAAAAGCTTTACGTACGCTTTAATCACCACGCTAACACTTTGCTCGATCGATCTATATTGAGCACTGGCAGCTTTCAATCTCATTCAATAGCAGGGTCTGTTATAAGCTTAATACTTTCATCCTTGTTAGAGATCCCGCACCGATCAGTTTTAACTGCAGTGCTGAACTAGATGACAGGCAATCACAAAAGTCAGAATACGAGTCATCTTGTTCCCAGTTTATCCTCAAGACTACTTCTAGCAACTAGTTTCTGGACTATTTTACTTATCCAATTCATTGCAAACATCAAATAAATTCTTCGTTACTGTTATTATAATTTTACTATTCATCTTGTTTGTGAAATGCAGGTTTGCAATAATTCTATTTATGTTTAGCTTAACTACTGCCATTACAAGTCAAACATGAGTTATCATTTATTTAAATTGTGCTTAATTTTGGTGTGCCTTGACCTCCATGCAGGTATGTAGGTTATGACCCTGCGAAGCCTTCAAGCCAGTCGGTCGTGAGTTGTCATTTAATTAGTTTTCACTTACCTTGACCCTGTACCCATGTGTTGTTCACTGCACAGAAGCTGCTGTTGGTGCTGCTCTACAGCAAGCTCTGCTTCCCCTTTAAAAAGTGGCTCTCTACTTGCATGTGCAGCCTAGCCTGTATTGCATTGCAGCTTTGTTGTAGTGGATTTGTGTCAATTAGAAGCTATGTACTTTAAACCGTACACATTTATAATGACGATGTTGACTGGAGCCACAATCCAGATAATTGAACAAAAATAAATGAATGAAAACACTTACTCGTACATGTATCGCCAGCAAAATTGAATTATTAATTAATAATAAATGCACTGCCCGGGAATCGAACCCGGGTCGCAAGAATGGGAATCTTGCATGATGCCACTACACCAGCAGTGCTTGTTGTGGCTGGTTTGGTGACAATGAGCAGGCATCACGAGCCAGTCCACCCGCAATTGGCCGCAAACCGTTTAACCTCAAATGGTTTTGTCTTCGTGTAAACTTCTTGTTATGCATCATATCTAGATAAATGTACAGCACTGCCAATACCTGCACGTTTCCAACAATTATGATGGAAACCCTCATATGATCTGAGTACACAGCCCTACACATGTAATACTTTAATGCACGTGTTACAGTGATACATGTAATGGGATTGCCATTATATCCCATGTACAGTATCATACACATGTAGTTGTAATTTGAAGTGTGCTGTAATTAAAGTAGCTAATGTATCAGTTAGTGACAGTGAGGTTGTAGGTCGGGCACACGTTTGTGTGCAGGTACTATAGTGAGCTGTAGTGTACTCTGTATCTCTCTTGGGATTACTGAATATGAGGAACAGCTAGTTTGGCCCAGCCTGGCAGGCTTCATCAAGAGGCGTTACCCACGCAGGGGCGGATACAGGAATTGTGGAAGGGGGGGGGGGGGGGGGGGGGGGGGGGGGGGGGTCCGACATGAATAATTAATAGGGGGGTGTGCCCCCTCCCGCGCGAAGCGCGGAAGCTTTTGACGGATCGTCATCCCGCACATAATTGGTGACACTCTATAGAAACTTGAAAAGCGAATACTGTGCGTGGTTCGGTTTGGGGGACTCTCTTCTCAGTGCAACTCATAAACTGCAAATTAATGAGTAATCCCTATTTAACAGACTTATTTTCCTATCATGGCAGATAGCTGCTGTGGAATTAAAATACGTATTAATCGCCATTTCACATTTGACACTGAATGAACTAATAAAACATACAATGAATCTATACAATTACTACAAAATCATTTATTGGTACAAAATACAAGATTGAAACATTTTCCCGTTGTGTTTGCTTCACACACCTCATCAATATCAATATCAACATCACTATGCAAATGCATCAGTGCTACTCCAGCAAAACGCTCAGAACTCATTGTACTTCGTACATAGGATTTAATACGCCTCAATGGTGAAAAAGACTTTTCTGCTTCACAGCTAGACACAGGTATAGTGCAGGCAATAATTAATAGTACTCGTATGTTGGGGAAACATCTTCATCAGCTGCATGGATACAATGTGCCAGATCTGCAGGAATGATGTTATCAAGGAATTCAGATTTTAGTTTCCAAAAACGTTGCCACTGTTTTAATTCAGATAGAAGTGATGAAGCACTAGGTAAATCACGTTCCCAAAACAACAAACATTTTGCAAGATCTTGTAAATCACTGTGATTAATGATTAATGTTGGAACTAGATAAAAAAAGTGACTACCAACCATACTGTCACGATGAAATCTATTGTTTAGTTCTTGTTCCATGTGATCCAAGAATGGAATTGCCACATTAATTCTGTAATAAACTTCAGGATCTGGATTATCTGGACCTGCATTAGCCCTGCATGTGTTGTTGTCTTCCAGATAGACGTGGAACTGTAAGTACTATGCCTAACTCACTACCAATTCTGCTAGCATCCATAAACCAATCATGAAAATCTTTTTCAATGTTCTCTCTGAAAATTGCAATATCACTGATGACACTGTGTATCAAGTTATAGGCATGCACAATATCCTCATCTTGCGTCTTACCCATATCTGCATGTGTCAAAAAAAAAAAAATAACTGAAGTATAAAAAAGAAACTCCAGGCCCGTAGCGAGGTAAGTCTAAAAGGGAGGGAGACGGGGGGGGACGCGGGGGGGGGGGGGGGGGGGGGGGGGGGGGTTTCGATCGATTTCTAATAGGACTGCGGGGGGGGGGGGGGGGAGGAGTAGTCTAAGTGGCGTGTGCATGTGGGCCCTCATGCATTCACGCAGCTGCATTCACGTAATGCGATCGAGTGGGTGAAGTCATGACAGGCGCGCGATTCCTGTACGCATAAATTACCTTTTGCTTTCTTTGAAAAGTAATTCGAGATACTTTCCGAGCCCGAGTGAACACGCTTGCTTGCCATAACGCTCTCTAGAACAATGAATATCACGTGGGATGTTGTTAATTGGTTTCGATAATGAATTAAAGTATTAATCCTTAATTTTATTCATCATCAGGTCTGAGGGGGGGGGGGGGGGGGGGGGGGGGTCCGGACACCACCGACCCCCCCTCTGTACCTCTGCCATGCACAGTGGGGTGGCCAAAGGTAGCCAATGGGGGAGATTACCCATGCACAGTGGGGGTGACCAAAGGTAGCCAATGGGGAGATTACCCATGCACAGTGGGGGTGGCCAAGGTATGGCCAAAGGGAGTGTTACCCATGCACTGTGACAGACAGATAGCCTGTGCATTTGTGTAACAGTGTGATGACCCAATCAGCATCCAAATCGTGTACACATTCCATGCAAGACCAGTCAATAAGCTGCTTTAATAACCTGCCTTTGCCATTAATACATCCAACCAGTATGCTGCATTGACTAATGTGTATGACCATTAGCACACACCCTTTATCTATCCCACTGTTTACACTGGCCCATCAAGTGACATCTGTGCGGCTAGACCCATTGAAAATCTGCTAAAATGAATGGCTCACAGCCACATTGGCAAGTCCGCATTGGCAAGCGGGCCCACCTTTCTGCCCTGAGTGCATTCTGGTGCCAAATCACCACAAACCCATCAGATGGTCTTGTGCCCATGCATAACATGTTGCCACTGTTGCATCAGCATGCAGCATTACTGCAATTGTGTAGTTTGATCCCACACTCAACCATCTCTTTAAACCACAAAGTTCTTGAATAACTAGTCAGGATGGACCTGGAGAGCTTCCTCCTATGCTGGACCAGGTCAATGGGGTGGTGATGGTATCGAAGGGGCTTGCTGTTATGAGCATGCTACCAAAGTTGGGTTACAAAGGTTGGACCCGCAGCCATCAAGAGCTAAAAAGCCTTGGGCTGTACTCACCTATAAGAACAATGTCATCACTGCACCTAATATCTATTATCACACTCAACACATGAACATGTGTACAAGAGAGCATTTCCTACTGACATCAGACATGCATATGGATGTATATAGGTCCCCAGTTCAAAGACGAGGGCAGTTATTTGTAGAGGGGCAGATTAACAGCAGAGCTATGTGTTGGCATATACAGTAGACCCATAAATGTGAACTGCCTGCAATAAGAACACCTTGATAAAACGGACACTATCTTTAGGTCGCTAACAACTTACTATAGAAAATTCGAAGCCTTTTGTGTCCATCCTTTCAAGGAGAGCCAACATCATGGGATGGTGGTGCTAGTAGGTAGCCATTGATTCTGTGACCCTTTAGAAGCCACCCTTCACTTGCTATTTATCTTGGTTAGGAATGGGTTCAGTATACACACTTCATTCACCTCCATTGCCAGTTCTGTGTTACAGCATCATGAAGTTCCAGCTAGCTGAGGCCAGCCAGGTTGTGTGACTGGTGGAGGAGTGTATTAAAGGTGTGTGAGGTGGCTGGATGGATGTTCCCCTCTGCAGCAAGAGGAGTGAGGGGAGGTTCTTGGTAGGGTGTTCCCCTCTGCAGCCATGGAGACCCAGCACGTGTGGGTGAAAAGGCCGACACTGTCTTCGTCATTTATGGTTAAAACGTTATTCATGTGCACAGCTTATCAATCTTGTCATGAATCCATCCATTGCACTTCAAATGTATATTGGTTGCAACTTAATGGATTGCCATTCTACTGGCCGACTACAGCAATAGATTCTTTATAGTACGCCCCAGTCTGCATATCATGTACTGTACTTACATCTATATGTGCAAAGAGATGACATTACCTCACAAGACAGCTTGCCTTACTCTAGGAGTAGCTGTGGTATGGAGAGGACTTGAGTGTGCTACTTCTCCCATTTGACACGTGTATATGATGGCATTACTAATTTATTTAACATTTTAATTTTTTTTACTTTGCGTTGTCCATTCCCCTTTAAAACTGTTACCTTATGATGCCTAGTATATGCAGCCCAATGTGTGCCTTTGCGATTAGCGTTCGGTCCGTCCTTGCTTTTTGTTTGTCATGTGGTTATTAGGAAATTAACCTTGAAGGCATGTGTCATATACAGACAGCGGCTGTGCATGGCACATCATTCTTGCATGCATGTAGCATGTATAGTAATGAAGTACTCATAGCAAGTATGTAACATTATACACACCTTGAATTGGCACAGCACACTTGTTTAATTATCAACCCATTTTGGAGCAGTGTCTATTTCGTCGGCCAAACTATTCAGTTGAATGTCTCTTAGTACATCAACTAATGTCTGCCATGTTACAGGTTTCTTTCCAGTACCAGCAATCCACCTCTCATAGACCGCTGTAACAATCTTTTCAGGGTCATGGTGAAATTTCTCCTTAAGAGAGTTGATGATATGATGATTGACATCATCCTAGACGAACATTGCTAGATTGATGTAGAGAGTGCTGGTTCTCTGTATGATGTTAAGGGTCTTCTGTTTCCTACCATCAACCAGGTAAGTCAACTTCTTTAATGTAGGCGCATCTCTGTATAGATGCATGTAGAGGCCATCATTAAACATGTGCACACTCACAATGAAACTAGAAGACAGACCACTTCATCTAGTAACAACTCTATAGACCTGCTGTCAAAACAAAGATTGTATTGTCATGGTAATCATTATTGTTAATGCAGGTGAAAGAATCTCTGCCTATACATATATACACAGCAAAACAGATTGATGCATGTCACTTGAAATCAATAATAGGGCACTCGTTTTTTGATTGCCCTATTATTGATTTCTAGTGAAATGCATCAATCTGTTTCTGCTATGTGGTCTTT
Source organism: Ephydatia muelleri (assembly GCA_013339895.1). Classification (NCBI taxonomy): domain Eukaryota; kingdom Metazoa; phylum Porifera; class Demospongiae; order Spongillida; family Spongillidae; genus Ephydatia; species Ephydatia muelleri. The sequence continues at coordinate 1,611,875 of JABACO010000024.1, forward strand.
GTTGCACAAAGCTATTCCTGACATAGATGTAGGTGATGCTGACAGGCTCGGTTGGTCATACACTGTTGCAGAAAGATTATTGGATTGCATGCTCAGAGCTATTGAATTATCATCAACAGTTGTTGATTCAGCGGTAGATTCTTTTCAGCAAGAGCTGTGGCACATGTAGATGCTCTGCCATCATGTAATGATGACTCGTTCCTAACATTAGTGTTAAAGAATTGCGCAATATGTATGCATGCTATTGCCTGTAAAGTCTATTGGCTACGAACAACGAACAACTATACTAAGAACTCACGGCCTGAGTCACGGGTTCGTCTAACCGTAATCGCTTATCGGCATGCAGCTATCAGATTTAGCCCAAACAGCAGTGCCCTATACACTCAGTAACTAAGTAACCCGTAAATCATAATAGTTTCGACTATGCTATCGTAATGTCAATAGCTGTGCATTGCACGTAGTTTAACAGCTTACCTCGGCTTTTTGATGAAGAAGGATGCAATATATAGATGTAGATGGACGTTTCGGAGGCATAATAATCGCAATCGCAGCAAACTAACGCAGTCAACAGTGATTAAAATAACCGTTTTCATTGCACAATGATAGAAACTGATTGACGGTACCTATACCAGCTTCATTGGAGCCGTGTAGTATACCGTTGAACGGTATACTACCTTGGTCGCACTAGAGTGCCGTATGCATTACGTTATTGTTCGTATAGGAAAGGGGGGGGGGGGGGGGGGGCCGGACACCCCCCCCCCCCACACCCCCCCCCCCCCCCTAGTCTCGTGCCCAGACCCAATGCATCGCAGCTGCGGGTGGATTACATCACCGCTACGCTTGACACTACACTTGATCGGCTCGGCAATCACACTGCCACTTGTACGCGAGGGGGTGATGTGGTATCTTGCCAAAACCATCTGAGAGACCTAGTGCTTGAATTCTGTCGTCGTGCCCACCAGGTGGTGAGGGTGGAGAAAGGCAGTGGTCTTACACCTGATCATAGCCGTACTCGACCAGCTGACATACTGGTATAGGATTGGGATAGAGGAGGGCATGCCACCTTTGATGTGACCGTCACATCCCTTTTGTCTCCATTCTCTCTGAAGCAAGCATGTCAGTGGTGGCAGCATGAGGCAGAGGTGCAAAAACACAGAGCCAATGATCCCTGAGCTGGGATGGGTTTGTGTTCCACTTGCTGTAGAAACCTCAAGCCACCTTCCCCTGCCTCACATCCTGCATTGCCGCCACATCTTCCTGCCAAAAGAACCAAGTGTTGGGTGAAATATATGGCAGGCTAAACTTCACCCTCGTCCGAGCCATTTCAAGGGCCATTCTGTGTAGATGCCTACCCATCAAAGACAATTTAGCACTATAAAGTGTGTTTAAATGTATTATGTATTCTGTATATAATAAATTAGATGTAGTGTACGACATTTTGTGTACATTGTGTACATTGACCTTCCATCGAAAATCAAATTAAAACTTGATAAGCCTTCACAATCAAGAAACTTTGTAGTTTAATATCTGAAGTTAACTAATTAAGGTATTTGATTATCGGTAATTGAGTTACATGTATGTTTTTTTAATAAATGAAATGAGTGTGAATGCCAGATATAAACAAAATTAAACACAAACTAATTTTGGGATCGTTTCCACGAAAAGGTAGAGCATACATTATAAAATTTCCAGCCCACGCAATAGAAATGTAACGCTTGCATTGAAATGTATGGCTAATTAAAAATTCAGAGCCTTACAACTCCATGACAGATGCCTCGATTCAGTGCAATGTGTAGAAGACATTTCAGACTTCTAGCATATCAAACAAAGTTGAAATCTTGAAAAAACAGACGTTAGGTCCCTTTTCACAGAAACAATCTCATTGATCTCAACATATAAATTAGTAACATGAAAATTAATCAATCCAAACTAAATAATGTGACCATAGCGTAATTAAATTATGAATTCAGAAGAGCAGATTCTGTTACCAACACAAATGGTGAAACTGCACTGCAAATTCCCATTCAAACACTTTAGTGATGTTGTCCCCTACATCTATTTGATATGATGATGACATCTATTGTCAGCCACCAAGTCACTAACTGCTACTGTACTGCTGCAGCTTATGCCTTCCTCTGCTAGACTGGTGTGTAAGGAAAAACTTGATGTCCTTGAAAGAAGCGTTCGCTTGAGAGCCTCTTTTCTTGAACAGCCACTGGAGTTGATGCGTGAGACTAAAAATGATTTGTAGCATCTGGAGTAGATATAAAGAAAGTGAAAATATTTTACATGTGCAAGGAAGAACTATGCCATTGACTGAGATAAATAATTCCCATACGTTATGCTTGCTCAATTGATCTCTGTACCTTTAATGGTACAGGTCTGCCTTCCAGGACTAAGGAGGAATGCCATCAATTGGATTTAATGTGCTTGCAGTTGTTAACAAACACAGAGCCAACCACTGCATCCTATGCAACTGCTGGCTGCCTACAAGGAGGTGAGGAGCTGGCTGCCTACAAGGAGGTGAGGAGCTGGCTGCTTACAAGGAGCAGCTGCTAGTGCTACAAAAAAAGCTGTAGTCTCAACAATTTGTTCAACTACTCTGCAATGATCGTGGCGGAATAAGGCAGCCAGCCCTCTTCTCTTAGCTGCTTCCCAAAACACATGTAACATAATTATGTTCATTTTACAAACTCACAGCATACCACTTGCGCCTGATAAGCACATAAAAACTTGTAATTCCCTGATAGAAACCATGATGTTGTAACCTTGGTAACAGTAGCAATGGCGCACAAAGCAATATTGGAGTGAACAGATATGTTATACTTTTTAACTCACATCCCTTGAGACGCAGCTAAATGCATCACTTCCTCCTTGACAGTTGTATTGCCAAGGGAAATATGGGAAGTTGGCTTTGGTGTTCTGTGCATCAAAGCATGATAACACACATGTGCTGAATTAGTATTCATGATCTGGGAGTTCCTGTTAAAGGTACAGCCACCTTTATCACCACCGAGTTTCACCATATTCAATGCTCGAAATTACTCCATTATAGTATGCAGTGTGTACCTGCACTATTTAAAGGTGCTGTATTCGTCATATGATTTGTAGTATTTTCATCAAGAAGTTTGGCCACTTTCTGTATGAGGCTAGTGATGTAAGCACAGGCAGCTCATCACAAGATGGAGGTGAGATAGAGAAAGGTGCATTTCCTGCTTCTTAAATATCTTCAATCAAATGAGACCTAGCCTCTTCACTTGCTAACTGTACACCAGAATGTGCCAGGTCTTTGGCTGAAAGAAGACTGCTCATTTCCTGTACCTGCTTAAGAGTTCTGCTACAAGCTAACAGAAGTTTTAAATGCTCAGCCATATTGAATGAGAACAAGAAGATCTGCTTGATGCATGCAGTCATTGGTAGGTTAATTAGAACATGTAATATCATTAGTTGGATATGATACTACCATGCCTATAGAGGGACTAGCTTGGCCCTTTCAAATATTTCTTAAGGGAGTTAATGCTACTATTGTACTGTAAGGCCAGATGAAGGGAATGGTATACACCTAGCAAGTAGGTCTGCCTTTTCCCTTGCTGACAATTGTAGCATTAACTCCCTTATATTATTATAAAGATATTTGAAGGGGCCAAGCTAGTACTAGCTAGCTCTATAGGCATGCTCCTAATATGAGTATCACATCCAACTAAAGAGATTACATTTTGCCTTGCTGGGAAGTATGATAATGTGCATGTGCTCCCATTGCTTGTTGGAAGAGATTGTAAGGCATGCATGGGAAATGGTCCAAATATACGCGGATCCATAGGCTCAGATAGAGATCCTGTCATGGGCCCATACTTGAATGAAGTTCAAGTATTTACAACGGCACAGACTCTATCACAAGTAAATTC
>JABACO010000024.1:1616779-1646779 GCA_013339895.1 Ephydatia muelleri
TTTCGCCAGCATGAAGCAATTCTTTGTCATGAACTTCCATAAGGGTGTTCCAATAGTCTTCAACATAAATTACCATGCGGAATTTCCCAAGAAGCTAATTATCCTCAATCTATTATATACTTTTAAAGTGAAGTAGCATATGCCTGTAGAGTCAACAGAGCCCTATCTTTTCATTGTTTGCTGTGGCACCACCAGTACATCCCTCCTACCCACACTTTGCAAATTCAACAGCGAAGATTCATGTCTCTTTACCATGCACTCTTATTGTTTCTAATAAGACAATCCTTGATTTTCTGACCTAGCTTCCTGTGTATAACACCACGGGTAGATCTCTTATCGTCATCAGGGAAGGTCCTGGCCAAATACTCCTCGAAATGATCCTTCGACATTTTAAGCAACGACGAACACCTCGCAAGACACTCTACAGGTCGCCACGTGCAGGCAATAAGGATTTTACACCTTGATGTGCGAAAGTGGACCATGGGCTGGCCGGCTTTGAATCGGACCAGCCAGCCCGATTTAACACTACTGCATGACGTTCTGCTTACGTCTAAAGCATAATAGTTATCACAAATCGAAACTAGAATACTAAGGTTCGTACTTTCATTTGTTACTGTAAAGTGGTCCAGTTGGCCCGCGTTAAAATGGGCTGGCCCGCTTTAACTCTTTGAATGCTAAGTGCATATATACATGTACATGCATGCTCACAAAACGAGAATTATCTGCCTCGCCATTCATGCAGTGCTGTGTGTTATATTGTGTTGATCAAAATTGATTTGAATATGCATGCAATTGCAATACTGACATGCATGTAACCCCATAGTGTTTGAACATATCTGGTCCCGGTGTAAGCACATTTTGTGTGCCCATTATAACCCGCTGATCTTTTTTTGCATGCGTCAACCCATAATGCGAACTTGCAAATCGACGGAGTGAACTGGCATGATATACTACACTGAGTCTGATCTGGGTTACGCATTCTTGTTCTTGGAGTATTGGAGTTATGCATTAGTGAAATCGTCTGATAATGGGTTTCTTTACCCAGTGTGAGAAGAAACATAATTACTTTGTACATGGACTTATAAGGTTACAATTGCAGCAGTGTATCGCCAGTTGATCCCCAACGGAGAGGTGGGCTTCTATACAACATATATTATCGGCGAGTGTGTGTTAACACATACACGTGTACTAACCTTAACTCTTTGAACGCCAAGTGCATACATGCTGCCATGCACACACAACCGTTACACCATTCATGCATGAATTAGATATTGCGTGCAAAACTATCTGTTAAGGCAAAACTCCCTGATGTAGGCGTTAACAACTAAACATTATCATAAATATTTATATGAAGGTACATTAATAGAAATTATTTGGACTTTAATTCCTGCGGCTATATTAGTTTTTATTGCATTCCAAAATTATTATATTTAATGGATGAAGTTATAGATCCAGCTTTAACTATTAAGGCAATTGGGCACCAATGATGCACTTGTAACCTTATAAGTACATGTACAAAGTAATTATGTTTCTTCCGCTAAAGAACCACATTATTCACTTCACTTCACTAATGCCATATGGAGAAATGGCCCATACATAGGCGGTCATCTTGCTTTTTTTTTTCAAATTGAATTTCAAACGCGTTTATAATTTACGATAAATCGGACTGATTGTGAATATGTGCTTTATAAGATTATACCATGAACCATTCGTAAACTAAAATCAAGACAAAAATTTAATTTCTACCGCGCATAATTATTCATAAACGGGTAATACCTTGCGTCATCTTAGAATTATTAACAGTATGTCGGCCAGCTAGTAGGGGTTAACGGTTATAAACTTTAATAGCTGTGACGTAACTATCAAAGACAATTTGAATTACAATTATAATTGTACCGATACACAAATTAAAATTAACTTATCAGCTGTGCGTCACTTTCACTGGAGAAGTAGAGCGCATCAATTAGGCACAATGATGCATGCAGGGATCGAACTACGTATGCCCTTCATGCTTTCATCTTCTGAGACGCAGGTGTTTTGGTGAGTATACTATGTGAATTTAGTAGCGTAGCCCCCCCCCCCCCCCCCCCCCCCCCCCTCCCCAAGTGGGCTACATGTACATGTCCATAGCTGTGTCCAGCGGCGTAGTCAGTTACATCGTATACGTGAATATCACAACAGGAGAAGTATGTGTGTGTGTGTGCATGTGTGTGTGTGTGTTTGTGTGTGCGTGTGTATGTGTGTGTCACTGACTGTATATACATGCATAGATAATCTATGATACATGTACATGTATGTGTGATGTCATTGTGTGCAATCTCGTTATGTGATGTCATCCTCTTCCCCCTCCTTCCCCCAGCACCGGATGGATTTGATGCTGTGTCGGATGGATTTGATGCTGTGTCGGTGCAGAATGTGGGCTCCACCTACATCATTGTGTCTTGGGACTTGCCAACTCACAGTAATGGCATCCTCATCAACTTCAGTTTGTATTGCAATGGTGCTCTGGCGGGTGTCCTGCCCCTTACTGTGATCAGCTACGACACCACCGGCCTCCTCCTCTTCACTTTGTACATGTACATGTATGTCTTCTCTGCTACTGTGTGAAACATGCGCAAAAACAGTGTGCATGGTATGTATTGATCTGTGTGTATACGTTATATGTTGGACAGGTCCTCCAGTCACGCCACAGGCACTGCACTCCAGTTGGAACGTGGTGTTGGGCGTCATCAGGGATGCAGCCAAGCCTGCCCAGGTACTTGTGTACTCTTCAATCACTTGTTTGTGTTCCATCTTTCTTTGCTCTTATCCATCTCTCCTCCTTCCTTTCTTTCTCTCCTGTCTCACCTACTCCCTCACTTCCTCCTCCCTTCCTCCTCCCTTCCTCCCTCCCTTCCTCCCTCCCTTCCTCCTCCCTTCCTCCTCCCTTCCTCCTCCCTTCCTCCACCCTTCCTCCCCCCTCCTTCCCTCCCCCCTCCTTCCCTCCCCCCTCCTTCCCTCCCTCACTCCCTCTTTCCTGTCCTCCTGTAGTCATGTACATGTACACCAGCAGGGACATCTCTGGCAAAATTACACATACCATTTATCCTCCCTCGCTCCCTCTTACCTCCCTTCACCTTCACCTCCTCACTTTCCCTTGCTCCTCCAGTACATTGTGATTCCAACCTTCTCAGCATGAGGAGGACAGCCCTCCTGGGGGACCCCCTGATCCTGAGTCAGACACTAATGACATTGTCATCAGCTTATTTATTAATAAGATCATTAACCTGACAAGTCCTTTGGCTCCTCCTCTGTGAGTACTTCACTCAATATGCCTAGACCTTATACGGTCATACCTTAGCACTCTTCCCCAATACCCCATGTGCATCCTTCTACAACTCCCCTCTCTGCTAGTGGAGCATACTGCCCCCAAACATTCATGACTCCAACAAGTCAGTACAGATACAGATGTGTAGTGTATTAGCGTTGATATAGTATACTGTTGGCCTTCTATCTCCCTAGGTACTGTTGTTTATGTTGGCCTTGGGGCCTGACTGCTACCACAAAACCCACAAGGGCAGTCCAAGGTGTACACAACCATTGTCCTGGCTAAAATGAATACAATCAAAGCATCTTGTGAGCTGACCTTCACTTGATTGGCAGAGATTGGACTACTTGTGAGGGTGTGTGTGTGTGTGTAAGTGGTAATGCCCGTGTTATTTTATTTCACATCCATGGGAGGAGCTACACCTCTTTGTATCTGTGTACATGTACTGTAAGCACAAGCGCTTCCATGTACACTCTTTGACTTGTTGAAATATTGGTTGATGTCGAAGTACAATGTAATGTGCTCTTCCCTAGACCCTATGGAGGAGCTTACAGCCAGTCCCCCATACCCCAGCTGGAGCAGGACGTGGGCATGGGTCATTTGTCCTCCCACCCCCTCCCACAAACTGGAAATCCTGGATCCATCACTGAAATTGAATGTACTCCCTTGTCAGGATCAGCTGAACAGGATGCCCTTACAATGAAAGAGTCACCCCTCAAAAACTTGATACTGTTCTTCCTAAGGCCACACCCATCATGGGGGTGGTTGCAAAATGATTAACAGTTTTTTGCTGCCTCTATCTGTATCAGTCCCTGCACCATCATCTTTTATTAAAATGCTTGACCCTTGCACCCACCTACACAAATACCATGTGCATGAAGTTGTTCACTTTATGGAGGTATCATATGTATGTTGCATGCATGGGGCAAAGGTCTTGCCACACAACAAAATTCATGACATTGTGCCTTTGTTCCTTGTATAAATATCCAAATTAAGATAGGATCAGAGGAGGGCTATGTGCACACACACACACACACACAGCATGTCTCAGCTTATGAAGTGGGAAGCTGAAATCCCATTGCAAGCATTGTTTTGTTCAGATTACACAGTGACTGACAGAAACAAAGAAAAATGAGTTCAATGACACCAAGTCCTATGAGAGCTTGGAGGTGATGGAAGCAATGGCTGCATTCTACCAACTGGCATCATGATTCGCTGCTTCTTCATCCTGTCCAGTTCTCGCCATCCTTTATATGTGTAGCCTGTATGTTTTTAAATTACTAATGACATAATGTAATCAGTAGAAGCCTGGGGGGGGGGGGGGGGGGGGGGGGGGGGGTGAGAGAGAGAGACAGGAAGGATTGAGTAGGCAACACGCAACATCTATCAGTAACCCTCATAGTTTCAAGACATTCAGTTGCTACAGATGTTACATTAACAAGATGCACACCATTACAAGGGATTTACTGACCCTCTGATTTACACATGCCATTGTAACTTGCCATTCAGCCAATTAACCAATTAATCGGGCTGGTCTGCACCATTTACTATAACAGCGTGGCATGCCATGTAATGGTACGAAGGGAAAACTTATTTTTGCCCCATCACCAATTATATTCCGAAACACCACCCCCTATTGCTTTCAACACAGATCCTCGTAACTAAATATCCATTCCTGGACCAATGGGACTGAATATATACATGTATGATCAGTCACATTGGTCCTTCTTCCTATGCATGGGTAAAATGCAACCATAGGTGGGTTCAAAAGTAGTTCTGGAAGAGTTCAAACTCTGCACATACATGTATGTGATTGCAGAAGCATACTACACACACACACACACACACACACACACACACACACACACACACACACACACACACACATGCACATGCACACACACACACACTCACACACACGCACACACACACTTGCATTGTAGCTTTTTCCTCCTTACTTACACACCTAGATCAGTTATAAGGGTATACACTTACACTGGTACATGCATTACGTCACAAGCACCATACGTATACATGCACCATACAGTAAAAGCATACACATGTGTTGGAGGCAAAATATACAGTTTTTACAATTTATTCGCAATACATAATCGATATGCTACTGCTAAACTATACTACAACAGCGTAATACATTATTTCTAATAAATGCTCCCTTTGTGAAGGGCACTATTATTGCACCCGATTCGAACCTAACTAATCACAGAATCACACTGTCAACACATCGATATCGAGTACGTGGATGGAACCACACAACTACGCTTAAAGTTTCTCACCTCGGATCTGCAAAATAGTAGCGTTGCTGTTGTGTTAGTTTGATAACTGGAGGTGTCGCATGTACATGCACATGTGATCCATTTGGCTGCTGGTTTGTTTCTCAGACACTCGATTCAGCTACGTGTAGGCCTATAGGATCCGCTAACATAAAAATTTGATATACGAAGTGTTGCCAGCGTACGTAGATATCTGAGCAGCCGGTCGAGCCTACACTATCATTCTAATTTCAAGACAACGATCAGTCTACTCGGTGACAGACTCGAAGCTTTTAGTATTCCATGTAGTTATGTTTATACGCTCATTTCCCCCTGTCTACCCCGCCCCCTGGCCCACCTCGCCCTCTGCCTCGACTCCACCCTCGCAGAATTGCCCTAGGTGGGCGTGTCCAAGTTAGAGGTCTCACGTTAGCTAATATCAATGGCAACCCATAGAAATGCCATTTAAAAATGGCGCCTTATTGCACCAAAACCCATTTACTATTTTTAAAAATGGTCCCCAAATTCTTCACGACAACATTCACTTTTTTTCATATATTATATTATTTGGATAGTTGTAGAATAGTTTTAGAGGGTGGCAAAAGTTCTAACCCCCTCTGTTCATTAGTTATAACTAATGGAATATCTTAATTAGCATGATTTTTTTCCATTTTGTGTACAAGTCTATGGAATATCATATTTTCAGAAATGGTCCCAGAATTTTGGACGGTATGAGATACAAAATTTGAAATTGCCTACATTTGAACATCATTTAGAGTAGTATTAGTGGGTAGCAAAAGTTGCAGGTCCGTTATTTAATTAAATAATAATCAAGTTTGTAAAAACGCCATACATTCTCTATGGAACGTACCGCGGAATGAAATCCAAAAATTTACAAACCGCAACTTTCGTGACCGTTCATTTCTCCATATGCGTCACTTCTGTGCTCTAAAAACAGGAATGCGTATCCCAGATCAGTGTAGTATATCATGCCTGTTCACTTGCCTCGTTTTGCCAGTTCGTGTTATGGGTTGTTGCAACAAAAGGTGCCAGCGGATTGTAATGGGCACACATGCAGCACTGCATGAATGGCGAGGCAGACCATTCTCGTTTTGTGAGCATGTATGTATGTATGCACACTTGGCGTTCAAAGAGTTAAAGCCGACCAGCGGTTTGAAATTGGACCTCAACATATATACACATAACCGTTATGTACATGTATTGTACACGACACTGTAAGTAAGAAATGTGTGGATTGCAACTTCATGATACATGAATGCATGCACATTTTTGCTGCACTTGTGACCTTAATAAGTATATATAACATGTTTGGTTACTTTACAACTGAGGTAATTATGTTTCTTCTGAAGAACACATTGTTTAGATGACTTCACTAATGCTATTTACTCCCATAACAGGAATGTGTATCCCACATTAGTGTAGTACAACATGTTGCCAGTTCACTCCATCTGCATCTGCAGTACATGTTTTGTTACACCCGTATGTGCAAGGTGATGATAGACACTGAAGATGTGCATACACACCAGAGCCCCTCCTGGGTTTGACCTCAGCATTTACATGGCTGGTTTACATGCATATTACTGAATTTCATGTATGTAAATGTACAATATGATATTCAAAGTGATTCTTTGTAATAAACACAACACTGACATGCATCACACAGATGATTATATGATTGTGTGAAAATGCATGCACTTGGCGTTCAAAGACTTAAAACCTATAAAGGAACCAAATCTATTTGCTTAAGTCAGTGCGATCAGAGATAATCACTTTCACAGAAAGGTGATCCGCTCATGTATTGGTATCCGGATTATGCATGGCCACGTTGCAAACTTAGTATTACATATTCTAACATCAGAAAGTGGGCAGAGGGCTAAACAGAATAGTTATGCGGAATTGAATATGTACAGTATTGTACAGTTTGCAAGATGCATCGGTAATTAAATACAAATCGCCACTTACGAATGCTTGTGGGCCACTTGTGTTGTGTTGACGTTTAGTCTTTAATTAACTATTTGAACGCCAAGTGTATACATGCTCACAAAACGATCTGAATGACCAATTAGCTTAATAGCCAAGGACAATGTTGCCTTCCACACAGTGGTATTCCCCAGCTCTCTACTGGGGGCAAAGGATAACCACACCCTCCTCGACCACATGAGCTCCACGACTGAGGGCCTGGAAAAGCAAAGGTGCATGTATGTATATGGACTGCTTTCATGCCCAAATGAGGGCAGTCTTGGGCAGTCGAAACAACATTGTGGGACTGTACAACTATTGTCTCAAGCCATAAACGTAACTCTATTAAACGCCAAGTTCATGCATACAATCATGCACACAGAACGATAATCATCTGCCTCGCTCTAGTGCTGAATGTATCACTATAGTCATCCAAATGTTTGAACATATGTAGTCCTGGTGTAAGCGCATTATGTTAATAACTGGCAAAAAGGGGTGGGGGAGTGAACATACTACACTGATCTGGGGTATGCATTCTTGTTCTTGGAGTACTGAAGTGATGCATTACTGACGTGAAGTGAAATCATATGAATCGTGGGAGTGTGAGAAGAAACATAATTACTTTGTACATGTACTTATAAGGTAACAAGTGCAGCATGCATCATAGACGATCAGCACATTTTTGCACAAAAGATCTAGATCATGCATGAATGCTGTCGGCTGTGTGTGCATGCATATACGCATTTGGCATTCAAGTTTCTGCACCTCATCCATCCATAGCTAGGATTTAATCGTTTGGCAACTATTTCCGTTTCGGCGCATAGAATATGAATCAAGGTTTGGAGTTACTGCTTTTATTCATAACGCTGCTGGACCACTCTTTTCCAGTGCATAAATTGCTATAAACGTAACGCGCGTATTAGCTCGCGAATAGCCTCAGCAGAGTGACACTTGCGGGTCTGACTACAATCATCTCTGGTGAGTGAACAATCCTAAAAACAGCACGTTTGCTGAATGAAGGTCTGTCTAATTTTTCCACTTGAAGAGAATGTATTTGTTTTCTTGAATAGGCACATTTGTTTGCTCTATCCACGTATGGAGCGGTGGGAGATAGGTTCTTCTAATCTTCATCTTCACAAATTGCAAGGCTAATTATAAGGCCATCATCCACGCTATATCTTTGGGCATGCGCGTTGCAATTCATGTGGGAGTGGTATAATATTTGTAACCGCGCTGGTAGGCTGAGTGTACAGCTAGCTATAGAGGCATGGATCAAGTAAGTCACCACGGTTGGATTTACTTGTAATACATGTATATTTACGAATGAAACTAATGTGGTTACGCACAGACAACACAAGGGACCCGGGCTGCACGTGATGGAGACACAGCCACATTACCGCCTGAAAGTCGTATGAACATAAGTGAAACATGCATTTCTCGGTAGCGATCGAGTACTATCGTGACTGTGATATAATAGCCCTAAAGTAAGGCCGTCCGCGTGAGCTAGGCCAAGTCTGCATGACCCAACCAGGGCCGGATTAACTGTTTCACTGGCCTTGCACAAGGTTACTATATCGTTGGTCTTGCGTCACCCATGATGTGCGAAGTCTTCCCCCCCCACCCCCTTCCCAGATGCGTGGAAAAGTACTGTTAGGTTCCCGGGGTCTGGGACGGAAAACGGTAATTTTTTGGCGCAGAAAATTTGGCTCGTGTTAGTTGCATTCTCGTTTCTGGTCCTCCAGTCACCTAAATAACATGCGGGGCTGGCGGGTATTCGTTATTTCATTATTGTCAGACCATAATTAACAACAATGCGGGTATCGATTACACTTACACCTGTCGTGTGCATGTATTCCCTTATCGATTCTGTCACAACAATTTACAGTGTTATTTCATGTTAATGCCAAAAGTTGAAAGTATTTTTCTTTTTATATTCAGTACATGCTTGATCGGGTAGCCCTGTTTATGACATAGCCTACTGTAATGTCGTTAGTGTGCAGTGTAACTCCATTCCCTCGTACCTGAACATGCAGCAATACATGCATTTTGCATCCAAATTAAGTCTACATAAGCACTGCATAGTCACATCAGCATTGCATGTCACATGATCACATCACATGATCACGCACATGAGCACTGCTTCACACTGTGTAGTATCGTGTACTATCTCCTCCTCCCTCGACCCTGATGTTGTAGACTGTGTGTATTATGTACAGACATGTGAGGCATGTCACATGTTGGATTTGATCTACACTGTACTTATGAGGGACATTATTCTTCCACACATGCAGGCAGCAGCAGCAGCAACACTACTGCTCTCGGCTGCACATGATGGAGACATAGCCACTGTGAGGAGCTTAGTGACCGAGGGTCACGTGGACGTGAATGTAATGGATCAGGTAAGTGTATCCAGTCTGTCTTCTTTCTAAACTTCCCACTCTATTGAATGGGTGGGGTAGGTCTCTGTCATCTGCACTGACACCAAAGTAACAATTAAGCCTGAATGGAAGAACGGTTTGACAGTATCAAAAGTGCTAGAATGTATATATTCAGTCATCACAAATGTTACTACAGGGTCATGCACAACATGTGATGTCCACAGACAGATGTGTGGTGTGTCCTTGATGTGCATTCCCATTGTGAATATTCATGTGTTTTTGCAAAACAACATCCTAGGCTACCTTAATTAACTGAAGTAAACTACTGATGGGATTTGTATTACAGGATGGATTGAGTCCACTGCACATGGCAAGTCAGGAAGGACATCTTGATGTAGTGAAGACACTCATTGAAGCTGGAGCTAATATAGATCAGGCCAATAAGGTCAGTACACACATATCTACACATCTATGACATCATATAGCCTGTGATCAATGCATATCTGTGTGCATGTGACCAAGCCACACAGCCTGCAGGGAGTGGTGTTTGAAGGGAATGGTCTATGATGGGAGTTATTACTTCTATCTTTTATTGCCATTTTCCTTAGCAACAATGATAACACAGCCCACACTCAACGCTAGGCTGCAAGATGATGTGGGGTATAAGTCATTGCATGTGGTGCATTGTATGACACACTGCATGTCTTACTCAATGGCAATAGAGTATCATCTTGATAGTGATGTAGTGGAAATGAAGAGAGTCTAAATTAAGGTGGTCCATGTGGGCCTAATGCTATGGCCAGCATAGCTACATGCATATCATAGAAGCTTGTCACTTAGAGTTAACCTAAGTTACTGCCTAGTGTCCCAAACATTATGCTTCCGAAATCTCTTGATAGCGATTCCGCAGAATCTCGTTGAGATATTGAAACTTGGTTACTTTGGTTCGGTCTCCAGTCCAACTTCGTTATACAGCATTGAGAGGTAGATGTCATTAGTACAGTCGAAAAATATTGAAGAGGTTACGCAGCCATATGATTGATATTGGGACCAACTTATTAAACATTCCTAGTCCGTTGTTTCCTTGTCAGGTATCTGTTGCTTTACCAGAGCAGGGAATAATTTACTTGTTAAAAGGTGCGTAGCAATTTTGCTACGCAATATCGAGCAACTCGGTTCAGTTGCATAGCAAATTTTTTCTCTCCGAAATGTGTGATGATTGATTATTTGAATATAAAGCAGAGCTATCCCACGCACACGCCCTGAACACACGACCAACCTAAGATAGAGTAGAGCGGTGTCCCATCATCGAACCCAAGTCAACTTCTCCAGTGACTCCACTTCACCCGTGAGCCCCTCCCTCAAACACAAACTGGATGCCCTTATGATGGCAAAGGCTAGACGTGCCCTACGGCACCACAGCATAAAAACGCAATTCTTGATTTTCAATTGATTTGCCACTTACATTCTGGTACACATTGTTAACGGTTTGTACCAGGTATGTAAACATTTTGTACCAGAATGTAAGTGACATATCAATTGAAAATCAAGAATTGATTCTACGTTTTTTTTTGCTGTGCACATATTTGATAGTAGGGTTTTCCCATTTGTACTGCTAATCTCTTCAAAAAATGTTTGGCATATACATGCACAGTACGTACCACATTTTGATTAGAAAAAAAAAAAACACATTTTAATTAGTAATGATTATGTAATAATTTATTGCTATACATACGTACGCAAGGTCACTTATTGGAAAATTCGGCCCCTTGCGTACGAAATCGTTAATCGTTGGATTTGGATTGTCGCGCTCGATGTCACGTGAGTGTGCACAATCCCGCTTATGAAACGTTGTGCGTGTAGCGTTTTGTAAAGACGCCTTTCTGATTTTGTACGGTAATTACACTCTCTTCTCGCAGCAATTACACTGAGCACGTGTCTGCAAACGCGATATATTGCATCGCAGTTCTCTGCGACAATGTTTTGAAGTTGTTTCGCATCTTATAAAAACTACTTCGCAAAATGTGATGCGATACCGGTTAAATTATTCCCTGCAGAGAGTTTGTTACCTTTAATTCATTGGTACTCAAATCCCAACTCCGGTTCAAACATTTACATACATCGAGCCAGAGTCTATCACTTCATCTCTGTCCAATCACTTATTTTCGGTAATATTCCAAGTGGCTGCTAAACCCATTGGTTACATGAACTGGTTTTGGGAAGTGGCTTTGTATGTCTAGAATGTCCCACTAAGTGCTCAATACATGTACAATAGACACATGACTTCACTAAAGATATTCCTCTCCAAGATGTCTTGCCTGAGAGTTTGTCAGTGCAACCAGTGTATCTGGTGATCCTACCATGTGATTGGGGGTGGGTTAAGAGGGCATGGGGAGTGTGGGTGTGATGAGGGAGGTTCTCATGAGTGAGGATGATGGGAATAGAGCATGTGGTGAGGGAGGGTGTGGGTATGAGTGTGAGGAGGTATGTGTGTGGGTGTTGGGAGGTAGGGGTGTGGGTGTGATAAGTGGTGGTGTGATGTGGGAGGGTGTGGGAGATGGGTGCAGGTTATGGAGGGTGGAGGATAAGTGTGGAAAGGGAGGGTGTGAGGAAGAGGTCAATGGTTGGTTCAGGTTGAGGGAAGAGATAGCAGACAATCAGAAATGAACATCCAGTGTGAGCAGTTCATTTCCACATCCGACCTCCTCTACACACACCAACACACTCATACATGTATGCACATTTTTTTGACCAGAGCCAGCTGTATGTGGTCACAGAAGTCACGTAGGTACAGCTAAGTAGAAAGAGGTGCATATTATATTCTGAATGAATTAGATTGGTGCTAGAACCAGTTCATGTGAGGTGAGGGAGATGAGAAAGTGATGGGGAAAGAAGAGTGCTGCTAAGCTCTCGATATGCATAACGCCATCGTTTGGTTTCAATGTACTCTCCAGTTTGTCTTCAATTGCTATTCAAAGCTAATAGGGTCATGCACAACATGTGATGTCCACAGATAGACGTCCTACAGGTGCATTCCTATTGGTCAACTGATTATGTGTGTGCATGTGTTAAAGTGTGAATATAGCATTCATGTGTTAAATAGCATCCTGTCATATAGGCTATCATAATGAAATGTACCCTCTGGTAATGATGCATTCCAGGATGGTTGATGACCCTCCACTACACACCAATGCACACTTATGCGTATGTAAAGTGTTGCGACCAGAGCCCGCTGTGTGTGGTCATAGAATGTAGGTACAGCTAAATAGAGGGAGGTGCATATTAAATTCTCAATGAATGAGCTTTGGAGGCCACAAAATACTTGGTAGGGTAAGTCGCAGTCATAGTCTCTGTTCTGACTCCAATGTAACAAGCCATTATGGAAGAACTGTTTTTCAGTACCAAAGTGCTAAAATATTTGTATTCAAATTTAATAACACAAAGGTCATACACTACAGGGTCATGCAGTCAGATGCTTGGTGCATCTAGCATTGGGTGACATAATGTTTAATAACCATTCAATTGTACAACGGTCCTGGTAGGGATTCAGAAATTGATATTGGGACTAACTATTCTAGATAACCAAGTGTATGTAATATTACATGATGTTCAGGTTCCTAGACTGTTGTTTCCTTGTCAAGATGTATGTTGCTTTATAAGAGGGTTTGTTACCTACATTTCATTGGTACTCAAAAACCCAATTCCTGTGCAAACAATTACATACATAGAGCCAGACTCTATCATTTCATCTCTATTTGTCCAATCACTTATTTTCAGTCATTTTCCGGATTGTCTGCTAAACCCGATGGCCACCTGAACTGTTTATGGGCAGTGGCTTTGAATAACCCAAAAAGTGCAGAATACATGTACAATGGACACAATGGACAGATCGACACATGACATCAATAAACATTCTCCCCTAGTTGTTTTGCCTGAGAGTAAATCTGATGATCTTACCATGTGATCAGGGAGCATTTTAAGAGAAGATATGGGGAGGTTGGGTGTGATGAGGTAGGGTCTGGTGATTGAGAATGATGGCAATGGAAAGTGGTGTGGGTTTAGGGTGGTGAGTGTTGGTGTGATAAGGGGGTGTGATGTGGGAGGGTGTGGGAGATGGGTGCATGTTATGGAGGGTGTAATGAGAGAGGGTTTGGAAAGGGAGGGTGTGAGAAGGTTGGGTTGGTTGGGGTTGAGGGAAGAGATAGAAGATGAATAGAAATGAATGTCCAGTGTTTGCAGATCATTTCCACACACCCACCCTCCACTACACACACCATTATATGACCATAACCAGCTGTGTGCAGAACGTATGTGCGGCTAAATAGAAAGAGGTGCATATTACTTTAGCTGCTAAGGCTCTCCGTAACATGATCTTTTGGGCTTCAACGTAATGACCCATAGCCTCCAGTTTGCCTTCTCTCTAAACTTCTCTGGAGGCTGCACACTCATTGGATTGAGTGGGGTAGGTCTCTGTCATGGTCCCTGCTCTGACTCCAATATAACAATCTAGCCTTAATGGAAGTACTGTTTGACAGTACCAAAGAGCTATTCAAAGCTATTAAGTCAATCACAAAGGTCATACAATACAGGGTCATGCACTGGGATTTGTATTGCAGGATGGTTTGTGTCCATTGTCCATTGCAAGTCATTTGTCATACATAACATTTCAAATCGCACCTCCACTGTTGTAAGATGCAGACATTTGTATTGCAGGATGGTCTGAGTCCATTGCACACATCATGCTTGAAAGGACATCTTGATGTAGTGAATACACTAATTGATGCTGCAGCTAATATCAATCAGGCCAATAAGGTTAGTGCGTACATAACTACATGTGTATGCCTTCTAATTAAAGTTAATAAATTTCATCACTATATCTTACTGATGCATACTAGTCAATATAAAACTAGTCATAAAACCTATTTTTAAATCACAATTGTACTGATTTGTAAAATAGTAGTGATGCAATCATATCAAGTAACAATTTGAAATGAACTTATTAGATGAACACAATAGAAGTAATTTGAATAAATACTGCTTGTTGTAATGTTCCTGAACTCCATTAGTTTGCTTGAAACATGGCTGACGCTTTACAGGAGAAATGAGTATCAACATTTTGTTAATACTCAAAACATTTAGCCAGATAACCATTTTATTGTTCATCTACTCACTTCTATTCAGTTATGTTCAGTGATTTTCAAAGATGTCTGCTTATCTCTATTGGCTTCAGTTGCTAGTTCTTAATTTGTCTAGTTTGGTTGGTGGAATGTTGAGAATAGGCATACCACTCATTAGAATTACAAACAGGAGAAAAATGGTATCTGTAAACCTGTTGCACTTTTTGTCTTATCGACCCTTTTCCTGTGTCATGTGATTGCTCCATAATATGGCTATATGTCAGTGTCACACAACATATTTTAATACACGTTTGCCATGTTGATCCACAGCCTTTATGAAATGATCAAAGTCATGAAAAGGGTCTATTAGGTCCTATCCATTCAGCATACAGTCGGTTCTTGACTTGAGGTTTTACTTAGCTTTAACCTGGCATATGAAAACTCAAAATACAACACAACTACTTGAAGAGATAACCTTTTGAGTTGCACCCTCAAACGTTTTGTGCATTTACTGGTGGAGTTACATCTCTTCCCTCACTCTCTCCCTCTCCATATCTCTACCCTTCTTCCACACATGGTTGTGCAACAAAGGTCCTCTTTCCACAAGGCTAGGGAGAAAACTGATATAGATCATGTCAGAATCATAATGCAGAGCACATATGTGTAGGACTATTGCATGTCTCTCTACATGTAGCTTACGTGGATCATAGTGACCTCATTGGAGGAGGCAAGGGACCAAATTTTCAAGATAGATAAATGTATGTAATATTACATGCTGTTAAGGTTCCTAGACTGTTGCTTCCTTATCAAGATGTATGTTGCTTTACCAGAGAGTTTATTTTATCTCTATTTCATTGGTACTCAAAACATAATTCCTGTACAAACAATTACATACATTGAGCCAGACTCTATCATTTCATCTCATGGACTGTGGCTTTGAATAACCCAACAAGTGCGGAATGCATGTACAATGGACAGATAGATACATGGCATCAATAAAGATATTCTCTCCCCAAGTTGGTTTGCCTGAGAGTGTATCTAGTGAACTTACTATGTGATCAGGGCATGATAAGAGAGAGGGTATGGGGAGGTAGGGTCTGGTGAGAAAGAATGATGGGAATGGAATGTTGTGTGGGTTTTGGGGAGGTGGGTATGGGTGAGATAATGGGGTGTGATGTGGGTGGGTGTGGGAGATGGTGCAAGTTATGGAGAGTGTAATGAGAGAGGGTGTGGAAAGGAAGGGTGTGAGAAGGTGGGTTTGTTCAGGTTGGTGGAAGAGATAGCAGATGATTAGAAATGAATGTCCAGTGTGAACAGATCATTTCCACACTCCCATCCTCCACTACACACACCAATGCACACATACATGTAAGCACAGTAATGTGACCATAACCAGCTGTGTGCAGAATGTACATGCAGCTAAATAGAAAGAGGTGCATATTAATTTTTGAATGATTTAGATGCTGAGGCGCTCCGTGTATGTAACATGATCTTTTGGGCTTCAACCTAATGACCCGTAGTCTCCAGTTTGTCTTCTCACTAAACTTCACTGGAGGCCACACACTCATTGTAATGAGTGGGGTAGGTCTCTGTCATGGTCCCTGCTCTGACCCCAGTGTAACAATCCAGCCCTAATGGAATAACTGTTTGACAGTACCAAAGTGCTATTCAAAGCTAATAAGTCATCACAAAGGTCATACAATACAATACAATGTATTACACTACAGGGTCATGCATAACATGTGATGTCCACAGACAGATGTCTGGTACATCCTACAGGTGCAATTCCCATTGGCCAGCTGGTTAAGTGTGTGCATGTGTTGAAGTGTGAATATAGCATTCATGTGTTTTTGCAAATTTTTTAAACAACATCCTGTCATATACACTGTAGGCTACCATAATGAAATGATGTAAAATACCCTCTGGTTATGATGGGATTTGTATTGCAGGATGTTTTGCATCCATTGTCGATTGCAAGTCATTTGTCATACATAACGTTTCAACCTGCACCTCCACTGTTTTAAGATGCAGACATTTGTATTGCAGGAGGGTCTGAGTCCATTGCACACATCATGTTTGGAAGGACATCTTGATGTAACGAAGACACTAATTGAAGCTGGAGCTAATGTCAATCAGGCCAATAAGGTACATAACAACATGGGTATGCCTTCAATTTAACGTTACAAAATTACATCACCATTTTCTATCATCAACTGATGCATACTAGTCAATATAAAAGCTAGTCATCAAATCTGTTTTTAAATTGTACTGATTGGTAAAATAGTAGTGATGCAATCATATCAAGTAACCATCTCAAATGAACTTGGTATCAGAGCTAACTATTCAAGATGAACATAATAGAAGTAATTTGAATAAATACTGCTTGTTGTAATGTTTCTGAACTCCATTAGGTTGCTTGAAACATGGCTGACGCTTTACAGGAGAAATGAGTATCAACATTTTGTGGGTAGTCAAAACATTTACAGATAACCATTATGTTTTGTTCATCTACTCACTTATGTTCAGTGATTTTCAAAGATGTCTGCTTATCTCTATTGGCTTCAGTTGCTAGTTCTTAATTTGTCTAGTTTGGTTGGTGGAATGTTGAGAATAGGCATACCACTCATTAGAATTACAAACAGGAGAAAGATGGTATCTGTAAACCTGTATGCACTTTTTGTCTTATCGACCCTTTTCCTGTGTCATGTGATTGTTCCATAATCTGACTATATGTCAGTGTCACACAACATATTTCTCCACGTTGATACACAGCCTTTATGAAATATTGAAGTCATGAAGAGAGTCACGAAAAGAGTCTATTAGGTCCTATCACTATTCAGCATACAGTTGGTTCTTGACTTGAGATTTTACTCAGCTTGACCTGGCATATGAACACTCTAAACCTGAAATAAATACAACACAATTACATGAAGAGATAACCTTTTGAGATGCAACCTCAAACAGAAGCATATTTTCTTTCATGTATGGACTACACCCCTTGCACAAATGCACTGTTTTTACATAACAACAGAAACACAACAAAGGTGTGACTGATGTGCAACCATTAACTACAGTACTTCACGATGACTCTCCTGTCATAACTGCTGGTATGGTAGGAGGTTATTCATACAGTACTGACATGTAGTGGCATCATATATCAACAAGATCACATACATTCATGTACACTTCCAGTAGCACTGGGAGGGGGACAGCTAAACCAGAGTGTTTTGTGTATTTACTGGTGGAGTTACATCTCTTCCTCACTCTCTCCCTCTCCATATCTGTACCCTTCTTCCACTCATGGTTGTGCAACAAAGGTCCTCTTTCCACAAGGCTAGGGAGAAAACTGATATAGATCATGTCAGAATCATAATTCAGAGCACATATGTGTCTATTTGCATGCCTCTCCACATGTAGCTTACATGTTTTATATTGACCTCATTGGTCGAGTGAGGCATCAAGGCACCTGACTAAAGTGGATATTGATAGAACGCAATTCTCAACGATGCATTAAAAATGGATTACGAAAGAAAGTTGCCTCTTCAAAAGGGCAGATTTGAAATAAATTATAAAGTAGTTATTTTGTGCTCCAGCTCAGTTCTCCCATATACCCACATTGACATATCATAGGTGTAACCCCTACCATCCACTAATGCATGGACATCACATCCCAAAGCTTATGAACATTATTTATTGAGCAGAGTGATTTTTCATATCATCACTGTATTCAAGATAACCAAGTGTATTAATGATTTGTATAAATATCACAGATGTGAAGGATCCTAGTCTTTTGTTTCCTTGTCTGTTGCTTTATGAGAGCAAAGGTTGTGTGATGTGGAAGGATTTGTGAGGGAGGATTATGGGAATGGTGAGAGGGTGTAGAAAGGGAGGGTGTAATGAGAGAGGGTGTAGAATAGAGGTTATAAGAGATTGTTGGGGTTGGAGAGTGTGGAAAGGGGGAGAGTGTGTGGAAGAGGGGTGGTTGAGGGAAGCGATAGCAAACAATTAGAAACAAACATCTAGTGTGAGCAGATCATTTCGACACTCCCACCCTCCACTACACACATCAAGGCACACATGCAGGTAAGCATAGTTTTGTGACCACAGACATCTCAGAACGTTGTGACCACAGACATCACACAGAACGTACAGCTAAATAGAAAGAGGTGTATATTAATTTTTGATTGAATTACCTTTGTGCGGAACCAATTCATGCGAGGGGAGAGAGATGGAAAAATGATGGGGATGAAAGAGAGCTGCTGAGGCACTCCGTATGTGTAATGTCATCCATTAGGCTTCAACCTAATGACCTATAGTCTCCCGTTTGTCTTTTTGCTAAACTTCACTGGTAGCCACGCACTCAGTGGAATGTTTGAGGTAGGTCTCTGCTCTGACACTAATTTAACAATTAAGTCTTAATGGAAGAACTATTCGACAGTACCAAAGTGTAATAAATCATCACAGAGGTTACACTACAGGGTCATGCACGACATGTGATGTCCACAGATGTATGTCTGATGCATCCTACAGGTACATTTCCATTGGCCAACTGGTTGAGTGTATACGTGTGTTGAAGAGTGTATAAAGCATTCATCTGTCTTTGCCAAACAACATTCTGTCATATAGGCTACCATAATGAAATGAAATAAAATACCCTCTGGTAATGATGGGATTTGTATTGCAGGATGGTAGGAGTCCATTGTTCATATCAAGTTTGAACGGATATCTTGGTGTAGTGAAGGCACTAATTGGAGCTAAAGCTATTATCAATCAGGCCAATAAGGTCAGTGCACACATACCTACACGTGCATCCCTTCTATTTAAAGTTACTAAATTACATCGCCATGTGGGTCAGCCTGGGCTTTAGCCTTAGGCCCACATGGACCACCTTAATTTAGACTCTCCAAGGCCCAGGCTGACCCAGCATAGCTACATGCATATGATCGAAGCTTGTCACCACTTATGTCTTGGTGTCTTTGGTTTGGTCTCCAGTCTAACTTATTAAAATGGCGTATAATGCATTGAGAGGTAGATATCATTAGTATGCAGTGTACCTCCATATCCACCTGACCATGATGTTCAGTGCATACTAGACAGACATAAATGGTGCTTCGGCTCAAGGAGATCAGGTGGTCAAATCTTGTTATCAAGATGGATGTCTGATTTACATGTAGTTATACTGGCTATAACTACATTGATGAACACCATTTATGTCCATTGGACAATGCACTGAATGCCATCAGCTGATGAGTGACGTACTCCTGACAGAGTGCTCACCATAGTGATGTAATTTAATACATGCAGTGTTCACTCTAGATAGTTGTAGCAAGATGCAGCGCCTTGCCTTTTTATTGAGCCTCGATGCCTCAATTTTGAGTACCTAGCAGTGTCTTCGCAGAATGTGATCAGAAAGCAATTTGATAAGCCATTAATTTGTTGTGAACACATGTACTTGCATAAGGTTTGGTGCAGGGAGCCAGAGGTTACAAGTAAACCTCAAAATGTCATTACATCATGTGTGCTTTTACAAAATGGACAGGCTGCATCCCAAGACTCATAATGCTGAGCACATAGGTGTAGGACTATTGAATGTCCCTCAACATATAGCTAACATGGGTCTTAGTGACCTCATTGAAGGAATGAGGCATCAAGACACCTCACTAAGTGGATATTGATAGAACAAAAAAATGAATTGTGAAAGAAAGTTGCCTCGTCAAAAGGGCAGAATTGAAATAAATTACAAAGTAGTTCTTTTATTCTTTAGCTCATTTCTCCCACATACCCACATTGACATATCATAGGTGTAACCTCTATCTTCCACTGATGCATGGACATCACATCCCAAAGGTTATAATGGATTATGAAAATGATTTATTGAGCAGAGTAATTTGTACTGACTTGTCAAGTAGCAGTGGCAACAGAGCATCATCATGACAGTGATGTAGTGACCTCACACAATGTGGAGGTACCCCCTCCATTGTTTCATCAAATGCCACAATGACAGCATTGGTTTAAGCCTATCACTGGTCTTGTTCTTCTTTGTCCTACATGTGCACTCCCATTGGCGAACTGATTAATTATGTGCTTGCATGTGTTGGAGTGATAATAGCATTTGTGTATTTTTGCAAATGACATCCTGCCATATGCATGTAGGAGCCCATAATGTATGAATTGAAATACTCTCTGGAGGTAATGATGGGATTTGTATTGCAGGATGGTTGGACTCCTCTAGGCGCTGCAAGTGAGTATGGACATGTTGAAATAGTGAAGAGGCTCATTAAAGCAAGAGCAAATGTCAATCATACTTCAGAGCAAATGTCAATCATACTTCAGAGGTAGTGGAAAATACGATTTTTTAACGTCAGGTTTCAGTTCACTTGAATAAATGTTTTGCTACAGGTGTGTGTGGATTGTGATGTACGTGTAGAGTGGAATTGTATTCTGTGTTTATGTATGCACAGTTTGTGAGGCCTGGACTAAGAGCAAATTGAGGCGCTTACTGTTCTCATGGGCCTCCCCACCTCCTCCCCTTACCTTCTTTATGATCAGTCCATCCATTCCATTGGAAATTATTTGTGGAGCATAGTAAATTGAAATATCCTCTGGGAGTAATGATGGGATAAGGTTCTCACAAAAGTAGTATCACTATGATATCCTTCTGTGCAGACACCTGTTTCTCGTGTCACAATGTCTTCGCAAACCTGTCCGTCTCTGTTGAATGTTTTTATGTATGCTCTTGGTATCATTTCTATACTGGATTTCGGATTGGTATCCACTAAAGAATAATTGTACTACCAATCTGCCCGATTTCCAAAAAGTTGCCAATAATTAAGTCACTTCGTTCATAACTTATCATGTTACAGTTACAAAGATATCTAAAATTACAATGTCTTCAAAATTTAATTCTGCGGTTATTGTTGCATACAGTATAATAATTCAGCATATACTCGGTTAAAGTCGTAAATTTTCACACTTGGGTTTCAATTCAGTTCAATAAATGCCTTTTGCTCCAGGTGTGTGGATTGTAATGTATATATAGAGTGGAATTGTATTCTGTGTTTATGTATGCATAGTATGTGATGCCTGGACTAAGGGCAAAGTGGGGCCCATACATTTCTCATGGGCCTCCCCACCTCCTCCCCTTACCCTCTTCATGATCAGTCCATCTACCCACCTCTGATGAGGGAGGGCTTGGTGAGGGAGGACAATGGGAATGAATATGCAATAAACATATACTCTCCTCCTGTTTTCGAAATATTTGCCTCTATTACATAGCTTTCAAACCCATGTCAACACGAAGGTCATACACTACATGGTCATGCTCATGAGATGTCACCTAGTACAGTACTAGATGGAGACCTGCTAGGGATTCAGAAATTTCTTCAGTTGTTCTCTTGAAAGCATGACCTTGACATGGGTGATGGGAAATGTAATCCCAGAATACATTTTTACATGTATGCAATGTCACAGTTGTGTGTGAAGGTGGATGATGAGAGTTTGTCTATTGCAGTTTTAGTTCAGGTGAGGTTTAAGTCATTACATGTGGGGTATAAGTAATTACATGACATTATATGTGGTGCACACAGCATGCAGTGGCAATAGAGCATGATAGTGACAATGATGTAATGGAAATGATGCAGCCCAGAGAAGGTGGTTCAAAATGAAGGTAGTCCATGTAGGCCTAAGGCTATGGCCCAGGCTGACCCAGCATAGCTACGGTCATATCGTAGAAGCTTGTCATCACTTATGTCTTGATTACTTTGGTTTGGTGCTCAGTCCATAGTCGTTATAAGGCATATAATGCATTGAGAGGTAGATGTCAGTATAGTAGTACAATCGAAAAATATTGAAAAGGTTAAGCAGCCATAATTGATATTGGGACCAGCTTATTACATGCTGTAAAGATTCCTAGACTTTTGTTTCCTTGTCATGTGTCTGTTGCTTTACAAGAGGGTTTGTTATCTATGTTTCATTGGTACTCAAACCCCAACTCCTGCACAAGCATTTACATAGAGCCAGACTCTATCATTTCATCTCCGTTTGTCCAATCACTTATTTTTGGTCATATACCTTGTGGTTTGCTAAACCCATTGGTTACATGAACTGTTTTTGGGAAGTGGCTTTTTGTGTGTAAAATTTCCCACCAAGTGCAGAATACGTGTACAATTGACACATGACATCAATAAAGATTTTCTCTCCCCAAGTTTTCTTAACTGAAAGTTTAGCGGTGCGACCAGTGTTTCTGGTGATCTTATGATGTGATTGGGGAGTGTGTTAAGAGAGGGCATGGAGAGTGTGGGTGTGATGAGTGAGGGTTTGGGGAGAAAGGATAATGGGAATGGAGGGAGTGTGTGGGTATGGGTGTGAGGAGGTGTGCCTGTGTTGGGAGGTAGGTGTCGGGAGGTTCTTGCTCTTATTTTTATTATTTCCGTCATGCAGATTATAGTGCCATTATTCAGCATGTTAGTGATATTGACTGGCTACTGCTCTTCAATACGTGTTCAACTGTTGATGATGTTTGGAATAAAATTGAGGGTGTTTTAAGAGAATCGATTGCTCAGTTTGTCCCTCTAAGAAAAGTTTCTTTGAAAAAATATTCTATACCTCGTCATATTCGAGCATTACTTCAGAAAAAGAAAACAATGGTATCACGTTAACAAGAGTATCGTAAATTTGCAAAGGAGTATGATTCTGCAGTTCAAGCATATCTTGCTTCCAAAGAGTTGAGAGTTGTTAATAGTAGAAACCTATCATATTTCTATTCTTATGCCAACTCCAAATTAAAAAAATATTGCTGTTATTCCCTCTTTAGCTAGAAGTGATGGAAGTATTGCTACTTCTGATTCAGATAAATGCGGCCTGCTAAATCAATTCTTTGTTTCCGTATTTACAGTGGATGATGGTATCCTACCTTCCTTAGCTCACCGTAATCCAGTTGCTGCTTCTCTTGGTTCTGTCACTTTCACTTATGACAGAGTGTTTAGAGCTTTAATGAAATTGCCATTGAAATACTCAAAAACTCCAGACAATCTTCCTGCTATCTTTATAAAGTCAATTGCTGGTGGGATAGCATTTCCTTTGTCTTATCTCTTCAATATGTCAATGAAGTGTGGTAGAGTTCCATCTGATTGGAAAATTGCCTATGTCTGTCCTATTTTTAAAGAAGGTGATCGCAAGCTTCCATCTAACTATCGACCTGTCTCTCTTACAAGTATATGTGGCAAGGTTATGGAAAGTATCATATCTGATTCAATGATTGCCTTTCTGAGGGCTAACCATCTCCTATCTGATGAACAATATGGCTTTTTGGCTAAGCGCTCTACTTGCACCCAATTATTAACAACCTTAAATGATTTTACTTTGCTGGCTGACAATAAAATGAGAGTTGATGCTGTATACATTGACTTGCTAAGGCTTTTGATTCAGTTTCTCATTCTACGCTTCTTTTAAAAGCCACATTGTATGGATTTACTTCTCATTTATTGGATTGGTTATCCTCTTTTCTCTCTGATCGGTTTCAATGTGTATATATTCATGAATCTCAGTCCACTCTACTTCCTGTCATAAGTGGTGTGCCTCAAGGCTCGGTTCTAGGTCCTCTACTCTTTCTAATATACATCAATGACCTTCCTGACTGTCTCACTCCACCTGTAAAGGTGAAAATCTTTGCTGATGATACTAAACTATACTCTGCTTGTTACAGTACAGAAGATCCTGCGTTCTCAAACTCTCTATCTGAATTTTGTAACTGGTCTTCCAAGTGGCAGCTAAACATTGTTTTTCAAAAATGTAATGTCATCTCGTTTGGAAATCTAGCAGTCCCATCTATCAAGCATTCTTTATCAAGCGTAGTCTTAGAAGAAGTATCTTCTATTCGTGATCTTGGTGTCTTTCTTTCATCTGATTTAAAGTTTCACATTCACTGCTCGGCTATTGCTGCTAAAGCACATCATCGATGTGCTCTTCTTTTGAAGGGTTTTCACTCAAATGATGTTTCAATACTTTTACAGCTGTTCACTACCTATGTTAGGCCACTTCTTGAGTCAAACACTCAGGTGTGGAATCCATGGCTTCATCAAGACATTCATTCCATTGAAAAGGTCCAACGCTTCTTTACTAGAGCTGTTTGCAGAAGAGCTAAGCTTTCATATATGGATTATGGCACTCGGCTAAGAAATTTAAATCTTCAATCTCTTGAATATCGCAGGGTATTCTTTGACCTAGTGATGTGTTACAAGATAGTGTTTCACCTTGTTATGTCGATGTATCTGACTTCTTTGTTATCAACTCTCATGTTCATTTTACCAGAGGAAACCACTTTAAGCTCAAGTCCAGATCATTACCACATCATAATTTTCGCCTAAACTTTTTTTCAGAACGTGTCATACCAATTTGGAACTCTTTGCCCAACTCAGTGGTGTCTGCATCCTCCGTCTGTGCATTTAAAGCTCATCTGAGTCATGTTGACCTTACCCCCTTTTGTAAACTATTCCCTTATAAATAGTTTAGGCAGTTTATAAGTGCATTTCCTAATGCCATTACTTGCCTTTTGGGTGTAAATTTACCAAATAAATTATTATTATTATTATCATTATTATTATACTGGAATACATTAAAAAACCAGCCTAGAGTTTGTTCGACAAACCCATGGTCCTTTGTAGATGTTTTTTTTTTTACAATGGAAATCAAACGATTCCTGGATATTTCCATACTGGTACGTTTATAACTTTTCCTGTGATAGATCCCTATCTGAACAACTGAACGCTTCATTCAGCATGAACACATGGTTTCTGCTATGTAAAACGTTCGGATGGAGTTTCTGCTACGTAAAACGTTATGTTGCCACAAGTTACGAAGTGCATATGCATACGCTCTAGCTCTTTGATACTAAGCCTATTGTAATCCGTTTCACCACAGATAGTTTCTATGCGTAAAAACGCTCAACTACTATACAAAGCTTATGCTTATCCCGATGCGCCTTTGAGTATATACATGTATAGCTGGGCACTAGCCAATGAATTTGTACCCCCCCCCCCCCTCCCACGTGCACCCCCCTCGAAACTCGACACTGCACACGCGCGCCAGTCATGGTGCTATAACTCCATCTGTTGATTCATCGATGTTAACTAGGGTAGGTGTGGGTAAGGTCCTCCAAATGTGGGGGGGGGGGGGGACATCACTGCATACACACAGAAGCACATATTAGAGCCACTGGTTATGTACTCCCAAATACGGATTTAATAAAAGGTACTCCCCCCCCCCCCCCCCCCCCTACCTTCCCCAACATCAGCATAAGTATTTGGATTATAAATTGAGTTTGAGTGTACATGTGTGTTAGAAAGACAGGTGTAGGTATCTCTCTCAATTCTATCTAGGGGATTTGGAGAGAAGTTAGGGAACTTTGATTGACATCTCATATCAATCACCTCAAGCATTCTGGCCTTTAATACAACTTCTACAACAATCTGCACATCTTTAGCATCTGACTTAATTCCTGCTGTGATCAGTTGCCTCTGGATGGATGCCTGTCTGTCTCTCAAAACCAAGAGCAAGCCTCTCAGGGGAGGACACTGCTCTTGCAGCACGAGTGCTATCGCTCGATGTTTGCTATTAATTGTATGTAAAGCCTGTTTACATGTTCATTGTGGAGATCACAAGGCAGGTTGCGCCCTTTGCCACCATGGGTATTCACAAATCTTCCCCAGTTAGCTGGTGCACAAGGTTAGGCTGAAGAGTAGCAAATTGGAATTGTTGTCGAAGAGCCTCGAGTGCATACTTAGTCTTCCTCTCTGCATGAAGTGAAGCATACACGTTCGCCATCTCCTTCCTTACAGGCATCAGTGAAAAGGTGTACTAAAGCTGCAAAGTGGCATAGAACACGTGCATAGCTCAGTCGAAATACTTTACTTGTATACGCGTTGTGTATTTCTAAATGGAGTGCAATGAAAATCTACACATAGAGACGAGGAAAAGCCAGCGCTGGGAACGAGGAGTATGTTTCCAAAAATAAACTACAAAAGTATACGATTACCACTTTTCTTGGTAATGGCTAGCGCATGCACGCTAGGACCCTGGCAGTGTCTAGTACCAGGCCCTTTTTTTCGCTCCCGTAACTTTAATATAAAAAGAGGCCTGGGGACGAGGCAAACTTGGAGTTGGATGAACCCCATGAGGATCACGATACATTTTTTGTGGAGGGGGTGGGTGTTTGATGGGACCAGATGAGCAGCCAA
Source organism: Ephydatia muelleri (assembly GCA_013339895.1). Taxonomy (NCBI): domain Eukaryota; kingdom Metazoa; phylum Porifera; class Demospongiae; order Spongillida; family Spongillidae; genus Ephydatia; species Ephydatia muelleri. The sequence continues at coordinate 1,644,065 of JABACO010000024.1, forward strand.
GTGTACAAGAGTGGACAATTACAGACTGCCATCACCCGACACACCCATGTCCAGGTAGGCATGTGAGATGAAAGGAGACAGCTGGGCCCTGGATTCCAAGCAACCTAGGATCCAGTCGCGGTCCTTCTGCCCTCTATCCTTCCATTCCTTCTCAGCCTTCTCAATGTTTGCATTGTAGGTGTCACGCAATGCCTTGGCCTTGAGGTGTTGGTTGTATAGTTGTCATTTGCTGTTTTGCGCTGCCCATCAGAAAGGCTGTGCCTCAATGTGACATTATACATGTGCGTGCACACACACACACGCTCGCGCGATTGATTGATGCGGCAATAGCAACTGTACATATTACACACTGATAAATAAAAGAATATGGATCATGTAAAGATGCGTGTCCCTGCTCATCAGACATTGCGCAGTGATGACATCAGCTTATTTGAGCTAAGAATTATGAGCGATTGAATACATTAATTAGGTATGGAAAATAACATTTTGTATACATCTCTATGGAAAGTGCAATTTTGCAAGAAATATTTCATTGTAAAGAGATAGTTTTTTCTACTGATAATCAAGATCTTATTATTCTGAAGCAAAATTGACTGCAACTTAAGATGGGCGGATTGTAGTTACGGCATTATAATCAATGTGTTAAAAATCCATTCTTTTTCTATGAAAGTTATACGCGAATATACAAACCGCAACAATTGTCAATTCCTTTTGACCGGGCATTTGTCCATATGAGTTTTAGTCCTTAATTAAATAGGACGTAACGCTCAAAAATGGACAAACGGTTTCCCAGGTTCCAAATCTAGCTCGGCTAAATGATTAAGCGGTTGGTGCTTAAGCTACGTTCCAATGATCATACTGATTTGTTGTCCCTGAGTCAAGATATATAGTAGAAACGAGTTCACAAGACTGGAGTCTCTGAAATTGAAAGTTGTGGAGCGTGATAGTTACGTGAGATACAATTATTCTACTTGTTGACAATTGTTTTGCCCATGCATCTGTGTTGTTAGATTTATTATATCATGCTTTTAATTCAAGTAAACTTAAATCTGTTGTCAATTTTTTTTTTCATCCAACTAGCATCATGGTTTCCATTGCTGAAATTCATGTCTCACACGCTAAACCTGAATGCAAATTAACATGCACCACGGCCAGTGAAGAGCAGTGATTCGAATGTACTGTGCCCTGTGTTATTAGTCTGTTGTTAGAATTCGAATGTGCAGAAGATCTAGCAGGTGCCCCGAGATCCAACAGAGCTAGTCATGCAATACGTTCCACTACGACTCAAGAGCGGTTGCAAGGCATTTTCCTCCTCCGCTGCGTCTAGCCAGAACTGTGCATGAACTACGATTCGTTGGTACATTTGAGAAAGGATAATCGTATAAAAGCATCTTTGTAATATAATATTTGCTCAGTTCCGCATTATCATTCGGCACAATGATGTTTGTTCAAGAAACTATAAGGGACGATTGTCGCGCGCAAAGGCATACCATAGATATTAGAGGTTACCTCTATAATATCTATGGGCATAACTGATATTTTAAACCGTTATTGGTATTAGAGGCACGTGCCCGCCACGCAGGCGAGATAGCTATTTATTAACACTGATCATGCTTCTATTACATGTCGCATATTTAACTGAATGAGGGTTTTTATGTTTTTATCTTTAACTGTCTCATATACATTCCAACCGCTGCATGCACATAACAATTATTTGGTGTTGAACGTAATATTAATAGATTTTGCCAGACGAGCAGGTAAGATCAATGGCATGATGGTATGAAGATCTTAAACCACGTAGAAACATGACGGAGCAATGAAAAGCTCCATTTTGCACGAAGAAAGAAAAACATTAAAAGTTAAACTATAGGCTTGTAATAGTGTTTTTCAGCAATAAGTGATGCAAGCCTCTTGTAAAAGGTGTTGGCAACTGCGGACAGAAATGTGTGTCAAGGAGCGTTACTTGCATACAAAAATATTATTATTTTTATTCATTAGTTTCTGAAAGAACAAAAAGGCATTAAATAATTATAGCGTCCTATTTTCAAAAGGCAATGGTGCGAAATATGCACCGTTTGTTTGCTCCTAAATACATCTTTGTTTATTACTACTGACGCGAACAGATGTACTTAAGTTTTGAGACACAAATGTTTCCACACAGCTTTGTAGGTAGCTTACGTAATATAGCAGTGATACACACATTGATACTCGGTATGAATGAATAATTCATTGGTGATTGATTTACACCCTTTTCTTTTCAAGGGCAGCGTACAGCATTAACATTAGCTGCCGATTTCGTGCATGAAATGATGATTCACGCAGAAGTACAGCACTTCATCGCATATAGCATAAAAACCAAACGCTATCAATTATTGTACAACCTCAGTCGCACGTCAAAATGGACGCACAGCATTCGCATTACGCAATGCAGTGATAATGATGCATTTCTATATACACGTTCTCACTAGCGCGCTGTGTAAGCTAGTGGCTTTATTTATGCTTCCTAACAGTTCCTCAAATAGTACTAGCCTATTTTGTCTTCCAATCTCAGACTAAGAACGGCTGACCTCTGATCAGCTGATTGTTTGTGACATTCGGATGGAGTAGCATTCTTCACTAATAGTCATTGGGGACATAACCTGCATGCAATAATCAGTTATGTGCTCTTCAGACATGCAACTCAACATGTGGCCGGCGTAATCAAGTCGGATTCCC
>JABACO010000024.1:1651779-1691553 GCA_013339895.1 Ephydatia muelleri
TTCTCTCCTATATGTAGACCCAGTGTTTGTGGACACCTATAGGGCCAACTATGCCCCCAGGACTGCCCTTCTGCCTGGCGTCATGGATACCATCAGTGCTGATGAACACAAATATTTCTATGTGTTCGTGAGAGACGTTGATAGCCAGAATGTAAGCATTAGTACCACTGGGGATGTTGTTATTGTAAAGCGTATGTGGAAACAGTTTGAATAAATAGTTTCCTTTTTGAAATGAAGCCTAATGTGTGCATGCACAGCTCATGAGCATGGTCTAGTACCGCATTGAGCTGAAACACCCGAGTAGTCTGTTGTGACATTGAATGTGGTCATGTGACACGTGATAGTGAGACAAGTGCAATATGCATTGGTCATGTGACATAGAATAGTAGAGTATCTATTAGTCATGTGACATAGAATAGTAGAGTATGTATTGGTCATGTGACATAGAATAGTACAGTATCTATTGGTCATGTGACATAGAATAGTAGAGTATCTATTGGTCATGTGACATAGAATAGTAGAGTATCTATTTCTCATGTGACATAGAATAGTAGAGTATCTATTGGTCATGTGACATAGAATAGTAGAGTATCTATTGGTCAGTGACAGAATAGTAGAGTATCTATTGGTCATGTGACATAGAATAGTACAGTATCTATCGGTCGTGTGACATAGAATAGTACAGTATCTATTGGTCATGTGACATAGAATAGTAGAGTATCTATTGGTCATGTGACATAGAATAGTAGAGTATCTATTGGTCAGTGACAGAATAGTAGAGTATCTATTGGTCATGTGACATAGAATAGTACAGTATCTATCGGTCGTGTGACATAGAATAGTACAGTATCTATTGGTCATGTGACATAGAATAGTAGAGTATCTATTGGTCATGTGACATAGAATAGTACAGTATCTATTGGTCATGTGACATAGAATAGTACAGTATCTATTGGTCATGTGACATAGAATAGTAGAGTATCTATTGGTCATGTGACATAGAATAGTACAGTATCTATTGGTCATGTGACATAGAATAGTACAGTATCTATTGGTCATGTGACATAGAATAGTACAGTATCTATTGGTCATGTGACATAGAATAGTACAGTATCTATTGGTCATGTGACATAGAATAGTACAGTATCTATTGGTCATGTGACATTATTAGCTAAGGACACATTATGTCTATTGGTCATGTGACAAATTGTGCAAATGCCATTATCTATTGCATAGTATGATGATAGTGGTGAGCTGATATGTCCATCACCCTAGGCTACAGGGTATATAATATGCACTAAGTTGCCGTCATGTCTGTACTGACTTGTACATTTATCTTTGTTCAATAAGACACATTTTATTGTACGACCAATCAATATGGGGAGGGCGTTTGTGGAGGGCGTGCCTTAACAATTAAGTGCTGAGGTGTTTGTGTGCAATATGTAATACTTTATGTAGACTTAATTTAAGATGTAGAAATTTTGTCTGTTGTTAAATATAACTCATGATCAATATCAATATAATTTAAAAACAACATTTAACGGTAGCTATATTGTAGCTACAGTGTATTGTAGCAATTGTAGCTACTGTCCTGAAGGAATGTTGCAACAACTGGAGGTATTTATGAGCCCGTGTGCTGTACTGGTTCATGGAGACCACTAGTTAATTTGTGTTCTATTGCCTCTCTAGAGAATCATAAGTCAACTTGTTCGTATCTGTCAGGTCAGTAAATCTTCTATTCATGGACTTCAGACTGCATAATGGGACTGCCTCTTACCTCCTACTGTAGAATGATCCAGGGAACAGTGGTGACAATGCTCCACTCACTCTGGTGAAGGCACGTATTAACTGCAACAGTGCTACAGTACTCCACCAACTACAGTGCCATCAGTAAGTCATGTTTGCGTTGTATCAAATAGTTAATAGTGTTCATATTGAATTAGTCAAAGAATTAATATTTCATTGATTAACTCTTCCAAACTGAAATATTTAAATTTCCTCCTGATCACTGCTTCAGTTAATTGAAGCCATGATCATGAAGAACTTTAAATTAGTGTAAACTAAATAAGTGCATTTGATTGGGCCAATGCAAGTTCAGTCTTGTGTTAACATTGTTGTCAAGTAGCATGCATATTATATCTGTATGTGGATTCAGAATGATGTTCAGTATCTGACATAGTGTAGTAAAAGCAATTACTTCCATTGAAGAAATTCCATGCAGAGGTTATACTGGAGTGCATTTCCCCCATCCAACAGGTGGTGTTGCATTCAACCAGATGGGGCGATATTATCAGAATGGAGATTGGTCACTGTTCATGTACGGAGTCTTCACTACCACCATAGGGTTAGTCCTACACATCAATGGAGCTGCTACTCTCTTATTTAACAGATTATGATTTCCTCTGATTCTTTACTCACAGTGGTGTGCCTGTATCAGCTGTGTGTGTCTACCCAGCCAATAACAGTGTGGAGGACTCAACTGGTCGATTTGGGAGGAATGGTGGTGTGTTTGACATCTTCAGGACTCTACTTGTAAATCCCAATACTGGTACACAAACGACATCTGGTTATGTGGAGGTAAGTAGTCTAAACAGATACAGGATCGTTTCCGTGAAAATGGACCTAACTTCTTTTTTCTTCATAATTTCAAATTCATTGATATTCGAGATGTCTGAAATGTCCTCTAGTCCTCTACACATTGCCTCTTACACATTGAGAATCGGAGTATCTGTCATTGAGTTGTATGCCTCTGAATATTTAATTAGCCATACATTTCAACGCAAGCATTACACTTCTATTGTGCGTACTGGAAATGTTATAATGTATGCGAAAGTTCCATTTTCATAGAAACAATCTCATATTTAGTCTTTATTTTATATATGTAATCATCTCTTACTGATGGACAATGCCATATACCGAGTACTGTGCCATCGTCTAATATGGTGTACATATTGAATAGTAAATATTGCTACAATGACATATGCATTGGTGTATTGCAACACCTAATCAGCAATATCTGCTAGGCTATAGTGACCTGCGGCTGAATTTTATTTATTTTTTTAATCAGTGCACGGCCAATGGAAATTTAGCAAGGCCAGACTACACCTACACTGACACAGTCTTGCCAATAACTCAGATTGGCATGGAGCCACTGGCTGTGATCAGCGATGTGATGTGAGTCCAGACTGCAATTATGCTACTGCTGATGTGCATTCATTCTTTATGTAAATTCACCCCCTCCTCCTCCTCCTCCTCCTCCTCCTCCTCCTCCTCCTCCTCCTCCTCCTCCTCCTCCTCCTCCTCCTCCTCCCCTCCTCCTCCTCCTCCTCCTCTTCCTCTTCCTTATCCTCCTCCTCCTCCTGCTCCTCCACCTCCTCCTCTTCCACCTCCTCCTCCTCTTCCTCCTCCTCCTCCACCTCCTCCTCCTCCCCTCCTCCTCCTCAACCTCCTCCTCTTCCTCTTCCTCCTCCTCCTCCTGCTCCTCCTCCTCCTCTTCTTCCTCCTCCTCTTCCTCCTCCTCCTCCTCCTCCTCCTCCTCCACCTCCTCCACCTCCTCCTCCACCTCCTCCTCCACCTCCTCCTCCACCTCCACCTCCTCCTCCACCTCCTCCTCCACCTCCTCCTCCACCTCCACCTCCTCCTCCTCCTCTTCCTCCTCCTCCTCCTCCCTTTCCCCTTCTAGTATCACCAAGATAGTACTCGACCAGACTTGTGTTGTAACTAACAGTATAGCTGCACAAAAGTGTGTCATCCAAGATGTGCTCTTTTTGGGAACAAGTATGTAGATTGTATAAATGCACAAATGATCAAGGCTGATGACATAAATACGTGTAGCTGTTCAAGTGTTTGCACATGTGCATGTATGTATGCAATGTGCATGTAAATGTGTATGTGCTTGTGTGCATGTGTGTGAAATTGGGCAAATGTAGCCTTGTATGGTCACATGAAACATGCAAACATGGCCACCTACGTCCAGTAGTGTGTGCATGTGCCTTAATGGGGGACCCAAGGCAGCTAGGTCCCCCTTCACTCATGCACTACCATTTGATGGGTTCTCTTGCATACTGTATTGCTGATGCGCGCACAGCTGTTGGCACAGTGCTGAAAGTTGCCGTTGGTTACTTCAATGGGAGCATATTTGCCATCACATCAGAGGAGCTAAAGGTAGTACCAAAAATAATTGAGCATGCATACAGCACAACAGAACACACTCAACACACTCCACACACACACTCCACACACACGCAACACACACGTAACACACACTCAACACACACGCAACACACACATACAAGCACACACAACACACACATACAAGCACACACAACACGCACAAAACAGACAACAAGCACATGCGCATGCATACAAAAAGCACAACACACACAATTAGATCACGCACAACGCACATTGTACACATGCATGCACTTACTACAACACACACACATCTTCACTTGTCTTCATATTTTTGTTTCCTACACACAAAGCTGGATGATATGAGTGCTGTGAGACAAATGGACATCAAAGTACAGGTAACCCACACACATATGTATACCCTAAAGGTGACATCACCATCCATATGTATACCCTAAAGGTGACATCACCATCCTTATGTATATCCTTAAAGGTGACATCACAATCCATATGTATACCCTAAAGGTGACATCACCATCCATATGTATACCCTAAAAGGTGACATCACCATCCATATGTATACCCTAAAGGTGACATCACCATCCATATGTATACCCTTAAATGTGACATCACCATCCATACTTCTTTATTCTCCCCTCATTGCTAGGGAGGAGTGAAGTACCTCTACGTGAACACAGACACCTCCATATACAGACTACCTGTTCAGAGATGTGGTAGATACCTCAGCTGCAGGTATGATGGGGGGAGTGGTGTAGCATCACCCACATAGCGAAGCATGTGACAGGGCACGGGGATGGGCACCACCTACCTTGTTGCATTGAGGCAAGGTGACTTTTCTAGTGCTACGTTCCTTTCAGGACAAAGCTCCAGCTCTTCCCCCCACAGGTTGTTCATATGTAGTTATTATTGGATTACAATTAACTCTTTCATGGGCAACAGAGCAATATCGCGCCACAGGTGCTATACTAAAGCCACTCTGTTTATGTAAACAGTTAACACTTTGCAGTCAACAACATATTGATGAGTTGTTTCCTAGTGCAAGTTGTTTGCTAACTATGTTTTCCTGCAACACACTACACTTTAATTTTGCACAACATGTTTACCGTAATAATTGGCTTTGCTCGCTAAAGAGTTAATTGTTCAGAATCCTTAAGCAGCACAGGAGGGGGAGGGGCAGGAACTCGAACAGAATGATGAATGTGTATCCCATAGAGGTGTTTATTGGATGGGGGAGTTGTCTTCTCCATGGATGTTCTATCCTATCAGGCTAGGTCCTGGTATTATGTGGGCAATCTAGATCATGCAGCACTGACTGGAACAATAACGAGCAATTAGTTGTGCATGTGCTTCACTTGTATACTGTAGTATGTATATCGTGCATAATGATAGTAATGGTTAGCACCAGCTATCAGAAGACACAACACTAAAACATATGCACAATAATTAGAATTCTTGCCAATAATAAAATACACAACACACACACGTACAGGACTATGAAACAGCTTGGCCTGCATTGAGTCCAAGTGCAGGAGTGACGACCAGCCATGCATGGTTCCAAGGCAGTAACATGAAACATGAAACGCATTAACGAAATATATAGTTAAATTCAAATATCGTATTAAAGTTTGACGCTTCTCTGAATTATTTTTTTTTTTTCAACCTACATTCCCATTTCACACACAGTACCTGTGTGGGTTCCAGAGATCCCTACTGTGTGTGGAACACTTCTCTGTCACAGTGTATGGTGACTTCTATTGTGCCCACCATCAATGGTGCTTCAGCAACTGTACCCAATGGGTGGGTCTGTATGATGTAATTTACTGCACTGAGCCAACTGTTCCATCTCTTCCAATCAGCACATACCAGAACATTCATACAGGAGACATCAACAACTTTAACGACTGTTCAGGTATATGCCCATACATGGTCATCTTGAAGGAACAATTGATCTGAACCCTCCTTCTGTTGACAGATACCATTTTTGATGTGAAAACAACTGCAACTTATGGAGTAGCGAACCCAACCACTGTACCTATATCAAATACCATTATAGCTCTTGCTGTAGTAGTCGCTCTTTTAATTCTGGTGATTCTTTTTATAATATTTACGATCGTCTTCTTCTGTGGGTTCAAGAAGCTACAAAAGCCTAATGACACCAACAGAGTGTAAGCACTGTAAAATACTGTGCTTTTGGTGAGGATGTGTGTAATTTGTATGGCATTCAACTGAGCCCATAGCAAACTGGCAGTGTTCATTGCCTACCAAAGCACTGATGTGCATTGTAAATATTCTAACGTGGTTGTGATGGTATATAGTGTGAGGATTGGAAGACATGTTAATGAACGTGCTTGTCAATTATCTGCTCTGGTCCACAGAACACCTCTTAAGTGTACAGATGCTCATGAATTATCAGCAAAAGAAGAAACTAGTAACCATTGTGATGACGTTGTGAAGAAAGCATAAAAGTCACATGGTCATTTGGTGACATTTCAACTTTCCTCTCGTGCTTGTGATTCGAATTAAGTGTTTCAACTGTAGTAGTCTTTCGTACGAAGTAGGTCAACATTAAATATTTTGTTTGATTTCACTCTCGGTATGTGCCAAATATGCGTATTAAAAAAATCTACATGTGCACTGATGTAATACTGAACACACATGCAGGGTTTGCAATACGTTATGGTAATTCGTGTGTTACTGTAAGCTCTGCTGAATTAAACAGATGGCACTTCTGATAGATAAGGTAGCGGATCGGAAAGTGTTATTATACAAGTAACTAATAACATTCTCTATGAGAACGTTGGTGCAATAGTGGTGTAAAAAGCAAGGAAACAAGGGTCTAACAATAAGGGAAAATGTAATAGTCTATATTTAGCACACAAATGACATAAATATATTCAGAGCAAAGTTCAACCGCCTTCATAGCTTGCATATTATAACTCATGGGTTCGTAAAGGGCATAAATATCAAATTTCCAGTACGCGCAATACGCTCGCGTTGAAATGTATAGCTGATTAAAAATGTTCAGAGCCTTACAACTCCATGACAGATTTTCTCAGTGCAATGTGTATAGGACATTTCAGAATTCTAGAATGTGATATCCTGAATTAGGTTCCTTTTCGAGGAAATGATCCCATATGTACAAGTACATCATCTTCACTGTCGTATCTCAATTCAACGCAGCATCGAATATCACATTCACAGCAATTCAGGGCTTTGATTCCGGGCCCGTGACAGCACGCAATATCACCCGGATAAGAGCGTGCTTCCGAATTTTGCGCGCCATGTGCTCTCGAAATCGTGAGTGGACCGATTTCATACGAATGATTTCTCGGTCCCGGAGGATTATTTGTATGCGCACGGGGTAATTCGAGAGCAACGTCGCGCGCGAACGTGCAATTTTGTACGTGACCGAGGAACCTACCGTGTACGCGCAATATAGAACTATCATATGACGTAAGGAAAGTTAAATATACTAGTTAATACTATCATTATTTCTCAGGTTATTGATCACATAGTCAAAAAATTTAATGTTTCAAGTTTACAATTATGAAACATAGAAAGTTGATAAGAGAACAAACCTGTTCGTAGAAAAGAAAGCATAACTGAAACAACACTTTTACCAAAAAATGGCTTTACCTCCCAGCAGTTGATGGTGACGTTGTAACATCTGACTTCCACAACACAGGTCTTTCTTTAGAATAGTTCACTGCTGTTAACCCGAATGCACGTAGAATACACCGCCATTTGAGCGAAAGGAAAAGGGTAACAATAACGAGGTGCTGTTACATCACGTACGTTTTAGAGCTCTTGTTCAGCCAGGATGTTTCAGGTAGATCAAGGAATCCAACATTTCTGCCATAATGCAGTAGAGAACACCATTATTCTGTTCCGGACGTTACGCCTTGGAAGCAAACAAAGTGCCACACAAAAACACGTAATTGACAGCTTACCTCGCTGTGTAGCTGAGCCGGCCGTTCTTTCTAACCAACAACCTGCCTGAATTGCTTTGCAGAACGTTATCCCAATACACAATTTCCTGACAAGCAAAGCTTTCAATTCAAAACGAGCGTGGGCTAAAGGTAACTCACCTGGCTTTCGTTTGACGATTTTGGAATAAAATGGCACCTCTCTGACTTACAGTGGTAGATGTAGTGTTCCACAGCGGTCATACATCCTATCAAAAAAAACATTCTGTGGAGCCATACTTACCGACGCGAGACGAAAATAATCATCACTTGATTCACGTGGCTGCGTCGTCATGATGTTTTACTAATGACATGGCGATTGCAGACCTCGCCTGGTGAGAGCGTGAGGCATTCTGAAAGACATTTCCATAATGGGAGGTTGGAGTTGGAATCCTGAGCCTTTGTATAAATGATATGACAAGCGGCCGTTCATAAATTACGTCACCTATATGGACCCCTCTTATACTGATGTATGCTTCATGTATACATCGTCACACTGGCTGCTACCACCCTGCATGCTGGGGACCCTTCGAAGTGACGTAATTTATGGATGGCACCAAAGAAGACACCGAGAGAACGAGGTACATTCTAGCGATAGATTGTTTGCGTGCCCCGCCTCTTTATATGATGCATATAATAAGTAACATCACGCAGCAGAACATATAATATAGTCTCCAGGGCAAGCTGAAGCATAAACCATCGTCCAAGAAATATATAAAAATGCATTTGTTCATAAAAAATAACCAAGGCATTGACTGACCGCTTTGGTCGCCTCAGCTAATGCTCGTACCATTCTGAGTCGTTGTTACACCTTGTGCAGCAGGTGGATGAACTTTGTGTGTAATTGTGTGTGGTTATATACTTGTGTAGCACTGTACTCAGAACCAAGTCAACAATATGAAAAAAAAACTATTCATTAACATGACTCTGATAGGTGAAAAGATTCTTGATGCATTTCCAGTGAGTGCTGCATAGGTCATTAGAAGACCAGTGGGGTGATGTCTCATACCAATGTGAAGCTTACTGGACAAACCTCAGGGGTGGATCCAGGAATTTAGGAAGGGGGGGCACAGGAAGGGGGTGGGTGCGGGAGGGGGATGTGCCCCCTCCCGCGCGAAGCGCGGAAGCTTTGAGCAATATAGCAATACTGACACACATTCATAATGAAAAATTAGCACTTATCACTTAATACAAAAGCATGAAAGTACATATACTACTAATACTAGTATGTAGCTAGTTTATGCATTTTTGTCATACAGTGAGGCGGAGAGCCTTCGTGGTCGCTTTTGAATGGTCGCGAAGCGTTAATACTTCTTTCATACGCTACAGCAGTTACACGTACGATTACGTAACGTGAATATATATTTAGATGAACGGAAGGGGGGGGGCACGTGCCCCCGGTGCCCCCCCCTAGATCCGCCCCTGAATCTGCGTCACATACAATGAAAAGTAGTGATACTCACGTCAGTATGTATACCATTATTAGTGACAAACGACTCACCTGATAGCCACACCCTTCAGAATCACGTGACCCTCAGAAGACCATTGGGGTGATGTCTCATACCAATGTGAAGCTTACTGGACAAACCTTGTGTCACATACAATGAAATGTAGTGATACTCACGTCAGTATGTATATCATTATTAGTGACAAACGACTCACCTGATAGCCACACCCTTCAGAATCACATGACCCTCAGAAGACCATTGGGGTGATGTCTCATACCAATGTGAAGCTTACTGGACAAACCTTGTGTCACATACAATGAAATGTACCATAGATTATTTAGACATCTATGAATGTGCTGAGTGATACGTGTATACCATCATTAGATCTAGAGACAAATTACTCACCGAAGATAGCCACACCCTTCCGAATCACATCACCCTAGGAAGACCACTGTGGTGAGGCCTCAGACCAATGTGAGTACATACAACTAGCTATAGCCTTGTTCTGACCCCTGAGCGACAACGAGTGCACAATGTTTTCGGTTTCAGGCATTAGAAAACTAGCTTTTTTTGACCTCACATACCTTAATTAAAAATTCGTGGGACCTGTCCTCTACTGCAGCTGTAGCCTCGGCGTGTTGTAAACTTAAAAGAGGTATTCGAATTCAAATTCAATCATACGTGAGGAGAGGGTTAAATGACCGTTTAATGATATTCCCGTACAGGATTGGGCGGTGAAATAATGGTAATCGTGAGTGCACGCTTTGTGATATGCACGGATGCATGACTGAATACGTATTTTGTAATCACCCGCGTGCGGACGGCCGAATTGCTGTGATTTGTGAAGGTGGGGGGGGGGGGGGGGGGGGGTGGGAGGAGGAGGGGGGAGGAGAAGGGGAAAGCCTATAAGTTTCGTTAGAAACTTCCATATAGGATTTGACCCCGATTATGAAGTCATTAAAACACCCGACTTACTTCTAACGAGATTCCAGACGATCGGATCGTTTAGCTTATTGTTTATATCGAACGAGAAGACAAAAATGAGCAGTTTCGTTGTTGTTTAATGTCGCACAACCGCGCGGTTGTAGAGAACAAAATAGCCGTCCTCGTACCCAGTCCGGAATTATCCTCCTCCCTTCGGGACAGGAACACTTTTAACACCGGATCCGTGAGAACAGGAGCTGATTTTGTCGAACGCACGTTTTTGAAAATTAGTCGGAAGCGGTCCAATTGTCGTAAACGCTATGAACTATAATAATACAACTCTCCACATGAATATTTATGCTTTTCCCACCTTCATACCTACTTCCTAGCCTATCCTGTGTTTGTTCAAAGTTCGTAACTTACAACCGTCACCGAAAAAACTTTTTTCAGTGACGTTTTTCTCATTCGTAAACAGTGAATATATTCTCATTTCTACACACAAACATCGAATTCTACTAATTTTGGCACTGCAGTCTTTCAGCTCTCTGAAAGACAGAGTGCAAAGCCAAATGTCTATCATATAGGTCTGGGCACGATGGAAGTAAGTAATTACGCGTATATGCGCGGAGGTCCTATTAAAGCTTCACGCTAATATTAGTGACATATAAGCCACGCATTTGTCGATTATCGTTTCTCTTACTCTCCCTTTTCTCTCACTCTCCCTTTTCTCTCTCTCTCTCTCTCCTCTCTCTCTCTCTCTCTCTCTCTCTCTCTCTCTCTCTCTCCTCTCTCTCTCTCTCTCTCTCTCTCTCTCTCCTCTATCTCATCTCTCTCTCTCTCTCTCTCTCCTCTCTCTCTCTCTCTCTCTCTCTCTTTCTCTCTCATCTCTTGTCAACGGTTTTTCGTTAATCCTGCACAAAACGTATCAATTTTGTAAAGTTTTCATGTACTCTGTGATGCGCCTTACTAACTCCGTACGGTGTATCTGGTAACGATCTATCCTTCCTTGGACGACCCGGTCGTCCAAGGAAGGATAGATCGTTACCAGATAACGTTGGACGTTGACGTTAGACGTTGGTGGGGTTTGCATAGACAACACTTAGTGCAACGCTTTCCTCCATCACACTTAGTGCACACTGGTTTCTTGTGCTTCTCAGCACATGATGGTAACATTTTACACTCGACTCGTCCACTAATGACTAAATAACGAATTACGTCACTTTCCATGGGTCTGGGGACTTACCAAGGCAAGTTGGCTTAACGTTTTATACAAAATCTAAGCGGATTAATGAAACGTTATTCGCTATGATCTCTATTGGTAAACAAATTAAGCATGAAAGCACAATAAAACTTGTTGAATAGGGCTTGAGAAAAAAGTGTACTTACGACTGTTACGTCCCCGCGATGACCGAGAAATTGCGAATCGCGTCTCTTACAATGCATACAGATCTAGCATCAATCTTGCTACAAGATTAAAAATGACATAAACAATTTCAGCGATGGTTGGGCTATCCAAAAATGCCACTCTTGTAGCGAGAAACATTTTTCCGACTAATTTTCTGAATGGAGGTTTCGACAAAAAAAATGTCCTGTTCTCACGGATCCGGTGTTAAAGATGACAATTGCGCCAATAGCTTCAGAATTGGTCGGCATTTTCGCTTTTGTGATCAAAGTATCTAGTATGTATTGGCATTTGACTACCAAAATAAGATTTGGGTAGTACAAAACGCTACTCGTGTCTGACAGGACACCCTATGCGCCAAAACGAAAGCAATAGGCACACAATAACCTATATGAAGTATACATACCAAACAAGACGATAACAGCTTGTCTAGATCAGCGGATTCTCCCCCAAAGTTGGCTGATTTTCGTTCTCCGTATATTATTGATTTTTTGTACACCAAATCTGGCAGCGCCTAATGAATCTATGGTGGATTGTCTATACGCTGCCCGTATTAAAATCGAAAAAGGGTAGTTAGTTACCTTGTAGCATTCAAGACTTGTAATCAAAGTACAAAATCCGCCCCCATTTTAGTCTACACTAACAGAGATAATTAATAGACTTGTCGAGTTGTAATGTGCGAGCTAGGAAGGCGGTTAAACTTTGCTCTGAGTATAGAGCAAATGCCAAAGCAATTCTATTGCAAGTACATGTTCATGTATAAGATCCTTCCGTTCCGTCGACAGTTAGCAGATACAGTAATCATGCACGTATGATTTAACTCTTTTACGGGCAACAGAGCAATATTGCACCGCAGGCCATGCAAACAGATTGATGCATGTCACTAGAAATCAATAATAGGGCAATAGTCAGTTCTGGTGTATAAATACATGACAAACATACTCGTCTTATTGGATTTCAGTTGTGGTGAGGAACAAAATCGCATTAATCCGAATTTCAGTACACCTGGTGTACAAATGTACACGCCCAGACATTAAAAGTTAAGTTGTGGAATGTTGAACGACAATGAATCTCATTGCTACAAAATATGGTATTTTGCCACGAGATCCTTGCAGAGCATCGATCGCCTCTAATGTGTTAGTTATGGCGGATCAATGTCTATGCTTCGTGCTACTTCTCACTCTGGCGATGTCCTTGTCACGTGCGCAGCCCAACATTTCGGGAACTGTCTTCGCGCGAAACTATGAACTTGTACTCTCAGGTACGTGCGCAGGAGCCTAATGGTTCGTAAACCACCGGAAATTGTATGTGTGTGACTGGAGCTATATTGTAAGGGAGTCGCGCGAGGAAAGATATATAGAGAACGTGGCCGGCTAAGCGTAATGTACATGTATCATAGAGACATACATACGCGGGAGAGCTGGTGAAGGCTGGAAGTGGGGAGATAGGGAAGGAGAGAGTGTATGAGAGAGAAGGGGAGGTGAGACGGGGGGGAACCAAACACGTCCGCGCTGTACTGTTCTCCTCTCCTCATTACCGCATTCTCTACGTTTCCCAAGAGTATACCTACATAAGCTTTTATGTCAATCACAACACTAACGGCTCGTCTCCCACGCGCACACCTAGCTCACCTGACATGCATGTATACTGCGTAAACCACATGAGCTTCGCATAAATTTATAAAGCAATGAGCCCATGCATGCATCGAACAACGTTACATACAAATTAACTTGTATATGAAAATCTGCATACTGTGCGAAAGCTACTTGCAATGGCCCCGGTAACTGCACGCTCTGTACACCAGTACCATGGCAAGCTCGACTTGGTTGTATGAAGTTATGGCAATCGCCCATAGAGGAATTGCATGCACCTTTGTGCATGGGCATAGATATTGGACGGACGATCTGTAGTTATCTGTAGTTATCTGTAGTTATCTGTAGTTATCTGTAGTTATCTGTAGTTATCTGTAGTTATCTGTAGTTATCTGTAGTTGTCTCTACATAACTTAATTATAGTTGTATCTGAGCGTAACTGCACCATTCGTTTTGCACTACGAAGCAGATTCACAGCTGCAGCAAAACAATGAGCGCTTTTATTTTTTTCAATTGCCATTCATAACTATATATAACCATAAATACTTGGGCTTGCAGTGATTTCCTCCCGATACAGTGCGCGTTTAATATTCTCGGACCTAGGCTGCAGATGAAATGTTAATTAATTACGCGGAATGTACATGTAAAAATACGAGAAAGTTGGTGGCATGCAGACATCAATCCTATGTGGAACCTGTCTGACGCAGGTTCCGATATTGTGCGTAAAAAGTGAGAACATAATCATCAGGACAATTATCCAGGTGTGATACATGTATGATTGAATGAACAGCTGCTACATGTATCCTCACACATAAAATATGTTCATTCAATGGGAGATAGGCACAATATCAAATATAGATCAACAAAGGAAACTAAGCTGTATAATAGTACATGATATGATTTGCTGATTTTTTTTTCTTTGTGTGCAATTGTGAACATGGGATTTGTATAACAGTCTATATTAATTGACCAATCCCCCAGGATAAAATGTCGGTCCATTGACTTTTTTGCCAGACGTAAATTTCTGCTAGCTGTGTATATGTGTGTAGTGGTCTGTGATGTGTGACAGTGTGTGACACACTTAACGTTTGACAATGTATGAGTGTATTTTCCTCAGTGCAGGTTATGAGTATCTCACATTTACTGGACAAAGTGCAATATCCACACCATATTTCATCAGTCCACTCAACTTTGATTCCATTCCAAAAAAGATAGCTGTGGGATCAGCGTACGTGCACACACACAACACACACACGCACACAACATATGCAAACGTGAACACATACACACACTGGCACATAAGCGGACACACACACACACACACACACAACACACACACAAGACACACACACACACCATATTTGCGCACTCATTCATCCATACGTCGATACTTGCATGTGTTGTACATAATGAACTTATATGGTGCTGGCTTTCACTCAACAGGGACTGGCTCTATGTATTACACCAGAACCTGACTATGTTTACACAATTGAAACTTTCACCAAAAGCTTCCACTTCGGCATGTTCAGCTGCTATTGGATACAATCCAGTGAGACTTATCATTATATTGGTCCTAAAACCACACCCCTTCCCTCCCTCCTCCCCAGGACTATGTGTGCAGGAACCACCTTCGTGTGGTCACTTCCAGTCCCACTGACCCCACCAGACTGGTGGTGTGTGGGAGTGAGGCCATTGGGACTCCATCTTGTAGGACAGCTGCTGTAAGTAAAACCCACTGTAGACTTCATTCTTTTTATCAAAACCGATTTTGAAAGCATTGATACTGTATTGATGGATGGTGAGTTTGACAATGTACTGCGGTCTGAGGAACAATTTTAAATTAAGGTGGAAGGCTGCTATAGGCTATGTAGGGTCATTCATTTTTCTTTATTGTACAGATATTATTCTTAAAGCATAAATGATGAATGCATTTTGTTAAACCAAAGAAAAGTAGCTGTGAAGTACTATATATCACTATCAATTTAAATATATTATTAGAACAAAAAAGATAAACATCCAATTTCATCCCACCACTATCATCATATGATATTGTCCACAATCCCTTCTCCATGTGCCTCGCAACCTATGGCATACCACACAATCACTTCTCCAACCAGATCTCGGACTATACAACCTTTACTACTGTGACAGCAGCTAATGGTATGGTCTCCATTAGACCAGATTTCTATGGAAATGGAATTGCCTATAATGATGGTATGCATTTTGAATGATGTTTTTATTGATACATTTGGACTGCACTACTGGCCCATGTACTTCCAGTTAGCAACCCAAGAGGCATTAACTTCTTTTCTGTTTCTACTCTCAACTTGGATGCCAGCAACACTGGTCTCTTCTTCCTCACTGTCAACTACACAAACCCTACAGACCCTAACTCACTCTACACAGTACTGCAGCTGCGCACTAATAGCATTGCCAATTTCAAAGGTACATTGCTTTGCTTTATTTTATTGTATTACAGTACTGTTACTCTCTCCTATATGTAGCCCCAGTGTTTGTGGACACCTATAGGGCCAACTATGCCCCCAGGACTGCCCTTCTGCCTGGTGTCATGGATACCATCAGTCCTGATGAACACAAATATTTCTATGTCTTCACGAGAGATGTTGATAGCACAAATGTAAGCCACTATGATTTATGTAATGAATACCATTGGGTGCTTCCAGAGTACACTTATAGCCCTTTGTATAATTTTACAATTCTAGAATCGCTGTTTTCAAAATTAATACTTATATTAGTACTAAACTGCTGCCAATGCATCCTGCTACAAGTTTTTAAAACTAACTGTGTATACACAACTGGAGATACAGTTGCTGTACTGGTTCATATACACCACTAGCAATAGTTGATTTGTGTTCTCTTGTCTCTCTAGAGAATCATAAGTCAACTTGTTCGTGTCTGTCAGGTTAGTAAATCTTCTATTCATGGACTTCAGACTGCATAATGAGACTTCCTAATACCTCCTACTGTAGAATGATCCAGGGAACAGTGGTGACAATGCTCCACTCACTCTGGTGAAGGCACGTATTAACTGCATCAGTGCTACATACTCCACCAACTACAATGCCATCAGTACGTGACGATATGTTAAATTACCTTCACACACTGTATCACTGACATACAAGATTACATAATAATTTAATTCAACAGGTGCTCAATGTCCTATTTGTACCTGTAGCTAAGTAATAACTATTGTTGTTGTTGTGTATGTGTTTGTATGTAGCCTAATAATAACTATTGTTGTTGTTGTGTATGTGTTTGTATGTGTCGTATGGGTGTGTAGGGGTTGTACACAGATGTCTTTCTGGGTAGCAGAAGAAGGAGGGTCTGATTCTATGCAGAGGTTAAGCTAGAGTGCTTCCATGTCCATCAGGTGGTGTTGCATTCAACCAGATGGGACGTTATTATCAGAATGGAGATTGGTCACTGTTCATGTACGGAGTCTTCACTACTACCATAGGGTTAGTCCTACACATACATATGACATCAGATGCATTACATTGTACCAGCATAGGGTTAGTCATAACATAACGTATGACATCAGATGCATTACAAGCATAGGGCTGTAGTGCACCTAATGCATGCACTATATGGATAGAGCTATAAAATCTCTCCCCACCCCCAACGGTAAGACTTAATGATGTTATAAAATTAGATTGTTTACACAAGATGCTTCAAGTGGCATACAGAGGTATTGCGTACTGTCAGTGTTTTGAATTTCCTATTAGGAATTGAACCAACCAGTTGATATAGAGTAGAATAAGGGACATAAATACACACCATTTATTTCTGTATTTGGAGTGATTCAGTATTCCAAGCATTGAGATGTGATTTCTTGCAGATATGAAGTGCCTTTCATTTCCTACAGTGGTGTGTCTGTATCAGCTGTGTGTGTCTACTCAGCGAATAACAGTGTGGAGGACTCAACTGGTCGATTTGGGAGGAATGGTGGTGTGTTTGACATCTTCAGGACTCTACTTGTGAATCCCAATACTGGTACACAAACAACATCTGGTTATGTGGAGGTAATGATATGTTTCCCCACAACATTGGTTAGTTCATATCAGAGTCCATAGTTGTTTTCCCCACTGAAGCAACCTGTGCTGTGAAGGGCACATGGGTGGTGAAACAATATAGTCCCGGAGGCTGGTGCTTTATAGTGCTCGACAAATCGATACATTTACGATATGTATTGCGTATTACAAAATATTTATGGTAAGAACTGATATTGTGTTTAACTCCAGCTCAAAACATGAGTGCTATTTATTCAATTGACTAGTAATATAATGTATATGGTGCCTTGCACAAGTAAATAAAGTAGCTCACATTGTTTCGGTTCTTTTTTTTACACCAAGAATGATAGTTTTGATATCGCTTTTTTGTACATAAATTGCTGTTAAAAAATGAACTAATTGCACATTCTGCTTTTTAGTGCACACCAAATGGAAATTTAGCAAGACCAGACTACACTTACACTGACACAGTCTTGCCAATAACTCAGATTGGCACTGAGCCACTGGCTGTGTTCAATGGTGTCACTGTTACTAAGATTGTGCTGGACCAGACCTGTGTGGTCACAAACAACGCACAAACCTGTGTCATCCAAGATGTGCTCTTTTTGGGAACAGGTAATACTTTTTTGTTTCTGTGATATCAGAATTTGTGAATTATGCACAAGTGTTATACACAAACAGCCGTGGGAACTGTACAAAAATTTGCTGTTGGTTATCTCAATGGAACTGCATTCTCTATTGTATCAGAGGAGATCAAGGTATATCACATTTGATTTGGTACATAAATGTTGATGTTTATTTTGGCATATTTATTAACAGTTTGAATAATGCTCTGCCAGTTTGTGAGTAAGGTTTTCACTTTACTTTATTAAATTTAGGGAAAAATGTGCACACTGGGGAAGAGTTATGAAGTGAAAAAAAAAACATTTTCAGTGTTGTGTGAACACATGAACTTTATTGATTTGGCTAAGTTTTCTAACAATCTTGTACCAGGGACACTGAAAGTATCCCAAAGAAACTCCCCCTAGCTCTTGAGCCATGATTTTATTGACACACACAAGATACTGGTGAATAGCGTCAATAGTTCTTTGCATTACACACTATTATGTAATCTCCTCAGCTAGATGATGCCAGTAGTATCAAGCAGATGAATATACAGCAGCAGGTATGTGTGTATGTGCATTCAAATGTACAGTTCAACATTAGTGTTGTGCTGTGTTGTATAGCCCTTGAGTTTTGGTTTGTTGTGTCTGTACTCTGTAATGTGTGTGCACATATTTCAACACTAAGGAGTAAAATTAATGCAATAAATACTGAGAAATAGATTTTGCGTTCCATTGCTAATATTCTCCCCATCATTGCTAGGGAGGAGTGAAGTACCTCTACGTGAACACAGACACCTCCATCTACAGACTACCTGTTCAGAGATGTGGTAGATACCTCAGCTGCAGGTACAATGGGGGGAGTGGTTGGTCACACCCCATCCACTGCTTGTACCTGGATCAGTACATAATGTCGTAAAGCATATGCAATTTCCAATCGATGCCTGTTATTTTATGTCATTATGTGTACATTAATATTTATCTCTAACATTACAGCACCTGTGTGGGTTCTAGAGATCCCTACTGTGTGTGGAACACTTCTCTGTCACAGTGTGTGGTGTCTTCTATTGTGCCCACCATCAACAGTGCTTCAGCATCAGTACCCAATGGGTGAGTCTGTATGATGTAACTTACCCCACTGAGCCAACTGTTCCATCTCTTTTACTCAGCATATACCAGAACATTCATACAGGAGTTGTTAGCAGCTGCCCAGGTAATGGCACATCACATGCATATATATATAGATCACCACATGTGATGCCATACTTCTCTAAATGCAGCCCTTCCATTCAGTGTCTCCAGTTTCATCTTGAGGCCTGCACCACCTGCCTTTATTGGCTCAAGCCTTGAACTCATGTGCAATGCCAGTTATGGTTCTACCATTACCAGCTACCAATGGGTTAAAGATGGATTATACCTGGCTGATGGAGGGAGAGTGACTGGGTCCACTCAGTCCATCCTCACTGTTTCCAGTGTAACACTACTGGACCAGGGAACATACCAGTGCAGTGCCATCAATGTTGAAGGGTCCCGTAGTAGCCTGTCCAATGGCATACAACTCACTGTTATTGGTATGTCAAATCATACTTTCAGTGCTAAGTAGTTAAATAGCCCTCCATTTTGTTAGATGTCATGGTAACAAGACAACCTCAGAATTTGACCAATGCATTACTTGGTCAGACAGCCACCTTTAATGTTACAGTTGCTGGCGTCAGCCCATTTTCATATCAATGGCAGTATGGGAATGGGACCAATCTACCACCAGGAGATAGATACCAAGGTGTGACCACACCCACCTTGGTTATTTCCTCTGTGATAGGAAGAGACAACAGCAGTGTGTATGTGTGTAGAGTGACCAGTCCATCTGGGAACACCACAACTACACAGCCTGCATATCTGATACTAAGTGGTCCAGGTCCAGGTACACGTATGCACTTGCAGTCATGCTGCTCATTATTTGTTTCTCCAGTTGTTCACTAACTTCATGTATATACCCTTTGATCAGAAACTACTACGACTGGTGGTGTGGTAAATGCAGCCACCAATACACTAGACAATCTAACGGTGGCTCTTGCTGTCTTACTCGGTAGCTCCGTTCTTGTGATCCTCGTTCTAATAATCGTAATTATTCATTGCACTTTCAAGAGCAGCAAAACGTAAGTCACTATGACAGGTCCCAAAATATATGAGCATGCACCTCTGGTATTGCAGTGTGCAGTAGTTGCAATGTAGAAGAAAGCACCAAAGATATATATAAGTGTGTGTGCATGGTATTGAGTCCATCAGCACAGGAGTATGTCTGAGTCTGCAAGTGTGAGCGATTCGCATGTCTTTCTCATTGCATGACCCAAAGTGCTGCAACGAAGCCTGGTGAGCCATGTGGATTGCAAAAGCGACAAACATGTGTCACAACGAAGGATGAAAAGGAGTTCCATGGGGGAGGTATGTGGTGCAATTGTGAGTGCAGGAGACATACATGTAGCTGCATTATTGGTCATAGCTGGAGCTGCAGAATGTGCAACCACTGCGCAACAGGCATCGGCTACAGCGTCAAGTGTTACTGAAAACAGGTATTCTACTTACGACACTCAATTTGTAAAAAAAATAAGAACATTACAAGAGTCACGAAGTAATGCAGATACCCTTTTGTGAGTGCATGAAGAGTAAATGGGATGAAAAAAAGTCACATGCGTGTCTGATAACCAAGAAGCAATATTACAGAGGGAGGAGGGGGGGGGGGGGGGGGGTAATAAAATAGGAATGAAGAGATGAAGAAGAAGAGGGTATAGGAAGTGTGGGGAGGAGGAACATGATCCTGCTCCATTAATGCATGCTTTGAAATTTATACTTTGAAATATATGCATTGGGTTGTTAAAGCTTTTACTACTCACAGTACTGCCTCTGCCTTATAGGGGGACCCCACATTCTGGCACTATCAAATGTCCTGAGAAAAATGAGGATGCCCCAGCAAAAGACGTCTCTGGTACAAGAGTAGACACTTTTGTGTGAACCTTTAAAGATAGAGCCCTTAGTTCAGAAATTGCTCATAATCAAAGCTATATGATTACGTGCATTTGAGATTGTCTAAACACCTTCAATTAATTAACTTTGACATTTTTTTCGAGTACTGAAAAACGTTTCAGATCATCTCCAATGATATGTTTACAACGTTTCAAGCTTATCACTGAAAGATTAATATGCGTGGTCATAAGGAAAATTAGGCTGCCATGATTTGAAGACCAATTTATGTGCATATGTAAGGTAATTGATTTGTCTGCTTTGTTCAGACTGGGGACGAGGGCGGGCTGGAATTCAGTTTGTCTCTCCATTATCTCAAGTACTTATTGATGGAGGGAGGTGAGGAAACGGATGTGCTAACTTCTCTTGTAAACACTTCAATTTTATTTTAGCTAGCAAGCGCTGACAATAAACTATTTAGGGGATTAAGCAGTGGAGTAGTGTGGCTGTTGAGCGCCCGGGGACATACTGCGTTCTACTACTCATTCACACGCTATGGGGACGCAATATATAGATCTTTCACATAAATATGTGTGCGGCCACAATGCAATAGAATAAATTAGAATTCCATTTTTAGTTTAGAATCGCTGCTATTTTATAATTCCAGCTTCACGTGGGTCATAATTGTAGCGGGTCAAGCAATCCGAATGCAGATTGCTTTAATAAAAACGCGCTTTATTTGTAAGTTACATACCTGGTATAAAATGTTTCGACATTTGTACCAGATATGTAAGTACAAATCCACTGGAAATGACTGACGCGTTGTTTTGTTGTGACTCAGTATAAGTGAAAGAACTTCTTCCCAATGCAGAGAAACGCTGATGATTTTTATAATTGTTCGGGAAAAGGTTACAACAATTGGATCCTGTTTGTTGGAGTGTAGTCCCAAACTGATTGTCACAGTTAAGAATCCACAATTGTTGTTCTAATTAAGTACACGACTGTTTTGATATAGTGTTAAAGTGCCGGGCGTTAGGTAAACTATACGTTCGTTAGGTAAACATAACGTTTTTTGAGCCAATCCCAAGCCCGACAGGTTTGTATTGGCTTTGTCAGACATAATATCTCGATGCGTTTAGACACGTAACATTAACCGCCCAAAAATCATTGTCAATCGAACATTGTTAGGTAAACCTAATACAGTGTGTGTTAGGTATACCAAACGAGAACGTTAGGTAACTCTCGGCACTTGTAGATTAGATGTTTTGACGCTGGTCGCGTTAACGCGTTAAATCGGATGCGTCTCTCCAACTCGTCACCTCTTTAGGGCTTGATACTATTTGGCGCCCCATATCCCCGAGCCCTGGTGCACTTATATTCTGCAAGTGTACATGTATAATAGCACAAACGCTAGCAGTATAGGGTATTCGGCTGAGTGATTAAATCAGAGATCATATATGACCCTCTGATTAGACTAAGCGACAGCGATGCATGAGAAAGGTTTATGCACAAATTTAAAAAAGGTACAATTACAACACACAAAACACATGGTTAGGAAGACATCTATGCATGCATGCATCTGACATTGTCTCGAATTAAAACAAAATTTAAACGCCACACAATAATCGGACCAAAACCAATATCCGACATCGCCAATAGATCGTTTGAATTTCCTATTCATGAACTGCTTATTGTACCATGTCGTATATACGGTAACGGTTCTAATATAAATTTAGTTATAGAGCAATGGTAAACAACAGGAGCTTTCTGTGGATTCTAAGCCTTCTGTCCTTCATTATTCTCTCAGCGAGCCAGCCTCAAGTCATTTCTGCAGTATTCCCAAGAGCCTATAGCCTCTCCATAGAAGGTGAGCTCTGATAGCAAGCAGTTTTTATTACTATGTAAACTCGAACACTAATATAAGCACGGTGCTATAGTGAACCACCCCCCACATGCTTCTGTATACATAAAGATCTGGGGATTAAAAACGATCCCATTTGCTACGTAACAGCTGCCATCCAGCTGCCATCCGCACCCAAATTTCACTTCACACTAGTAGAAGAACGTACGATCGAGCAGGGACCAGGCGATGGGGGTGCCAGACACCCCTTGGGAAGCACCACTAGTTACGACCAGCCATGGGGATACATGCAGTATAGATATTGTCCAACTGTTTTGCTAACACTTTCGTTTTTTCGGGTGCCGACCCAAGCCAAGATTTTTGTTTTTCATACCCTTTGATATTGCGCGGTAATTCGAGCAAAAGGAGACACACCTCACATCACGCCATTCTAAACCCACTGCATGGGAAATTACGGACTACGCTTGCGCACGGATGCCTAACTTTCACATACTCCAGAGTGCAGCACACCAGTGTGAGCGCAGCAGTCCCCGAAACAACCCCACCACGCCCCTTTCCTGGTATTTGGCACGTCACATAACGCTTTTCAGACCGAAACTCCCGCCAACTGCAAAGTTATAGTGGGACAAACAAATACATACCGAGGCTGAAACAAAATTCGCTTTTTAAAAAAATAACAGAACGTTTTCTGACACCTATATAAATCAGAGAGCTAGAGTTACTAGATTCCACTCAGCCCCGGATCCAGGAATTTGCTATGGGGGGGGCGGTTTACCAGAGAGGCGGCAATGTATGCGAAGCTGTTTGAACGGAGGAGGGGGGTGCAGTCCGCTTACGACGGGGGGGGGGGGGGGGGGGGGGGGGTGCAGTCCGCTTACGACGGGGGGGGGGGGGGGGGGTGCAGTCCGCTTACGACGGGGGGGGGGGGGGGAAGCAGTCCGCTTACGACGGGGGGGGGGGTGCAGTCGGCAAGTTACATTAATCAATTCCTCACTCACATGCACGCATTCTCTACTAAAACACAAGAAACATCACGGCAAACGGGTCCACTCCGCACCTGCCCTGTCGTGCTCCACCGCTTCGTTGACATTTGTCCGTACAACTGAGTTATCGGGACTTTTAAGTATGGCGCAACACGTTATCTGTAGATCTTTGTCGTCGGGAAGGGGGGGGGGGGGGGGGGGGGCGGCAAAAGCTGCCAGGGGGCGGCATTTCATACGCGATGGGGGGGGGCGGCCGCCCCCCCCCAAGGCTATGCTGGATCCGGGGCTGATTCCACTGCCCTTTTCTGTCTTGACTATATAAAGAGTTATTTGACGGCCCCGATTCGCACAGGTCGGATGGCACACACACTATAGTATATGGCTCATGTATTCGTTTCCATAACTGATATCTGATACTAAAATACATGTAGCCATGCAGCCAATTTCTACGTCACTGACTGAATGTGTCTTGTACGGTATTAGCTCTACTGTTCGTCTCATCCAAATGCTACTGTGCATCATGGGGAATTAAGAATCGGTCAATAAACTGGGATCCAAAATAATAAGGAAAGCTTCATGGAGGAACTAGCCCTTGCTACAGTCTGCACATCTTAGGCCTCACATTAGGCCTCACATTAGGCCTCACATTAGGCCTCACATTAGGCCTCTAATTAATTAGAGTAAAGATTAACCTGAATGAAACAAAATTATTATATTCCATTTGCACTTTACCAGTGTATATTCAAAACAATAAATCAAAACACTACCCTTTCAATGGACATTGAATTTTCATAACTAACTACATAACTCCGATACCAAATTTTTTTTTACTTCATTTCATAGTGGAATATTATCAAATAAAAATATTCAACTAAAATATCTTTTAAATGAATCATGACATTTGAGCTTTAATAGCTGATCTTTGAATGTGGTAACTTGAAATTAATCCTGATTCACTGTATCTCTTTCAATGGCAACGGAGCAATATTGCACCACAGGTGCAATACTAAAGCCACTCTGTTTATCTAAACCATTAACACTTGAATAGTGACAACACATTTCAGAGGTTGTTTTCTGGTCACATTAGTGTAAGGTGTTTGCAAACGAGGTTTTCCTGCAACACGGAAATGCTAATTTCGCACTTCATGTGTACAGCAATAATTGGCTTTGCCTGCCGAAGAGATATTTATCTCATAAGCTACTTATAGAGTATTAACTCTTAACCTTTTAATTCTAACTGAATATGATGGTTTTGATACAATAACTTAACCTTTTAACTCTAACTGAATTAATAGCATGCATAACTATAGTAGGTGTCCAGCAGACATTCTAGTCACCAATTGGGACAACGGCATCTCAGCAGCCTTCGATGTCACTGTTGCATCTCCGCTCAATTCTAGTACCATTACGGAAATGGGCATGTACTCAGGTGCAGCAGCAAGAGCAGCTGAGCTCAGAAAGCACACTCAAAATGACTCTAAATGTGCTGAACTAAGTTGGAAATGTATTCCACTGGCGGTAGAGTGTATTGGTGCATGGGATCCAGAGGCTCTAAAGGCCTTCTCACAAGTAGCCATTCGTGGGAATACCTCTAAATCTATGGCATTGACTGACCTCTTTGGTCGCCTCAGTCACTCATTGATTAGAGCTAATGCTCATGCCATTCTGAGTCGTTCCTACTCCCACCTTATGCAGCAGGTTGATGAACTTTAATTTGTGTGTATTCGTTTGTATTGTGTGTATGTATTCATTTAATTAATGCTAAGGTAGGTGTATGTTTAAGAAATCAAGTACTAAATTATTGTCAATTGTGAGTTATCAGCCAGACCTTTGCCGTCATTTGCGAACACCTGGTATATGAAGGATAGGTTGTGATGGGTGGTGTGGAGGTACGGGGTGTGGGGGAGTGGGGGAGTGGGGGAGTGGGGCGTAGGTGGAGATGCTTTGCACATCTAGAGATCCTGTCAAATGATTTCTGGTAAAGCACCTGAGATGCAGTAATAAATTTACTGGTTAAATTAATGCCACATTTCTATATGTATGTAAATGCACATGCTCCTCACACAGGTTATGCATACTCCAAATTTCCCAATGTGGCATCATCCACACCGTCATATTTTATTAGCAATCTGAATTTCCAATCAATTCCTGGGATGATTACTGTTGGAGCAGCGTAAGGACACACACACACACATGCATGCACGCACATGCACACACACACACCACAAACAAACAAACACACACAATACCACATACACCAAATTTATACCCACACATGTTTGCATGCCTCCCTAAAATTATATGGTGCTGGCTTTCACTGGCATGATACTGCCTCATCTTTATGACAACAGGGACTGGCTCTATGTATTACACCAGAACCTGACTATGTTGACACAATTGAATCTCCCCCCAAAAGCTTCCACTGCAGAATGTTCAGCCACTATTGGATACAATGCAGTGAGGTCCATCATTATGTTCGTCCTTCATCCACACACCCTTCCCTCCCTCCTCCCCAGGACTACGTGTGCAGGAACCACCTTCGTGTGTTCACTTCCAGTCCCACTGACCCCACCAGACTGGTGGTGTGTGGGAGTGAGGCCATTGGGACTCCATCTTGTAGGGCAGTGAATGTGAGCCATATATTAGATATGTAGCTGGTATTATATCCCTTCACTCTTGTTGAGTTTAGTTTTCAGATCAAATGAACTTTACTAGTGTGGAAGCAGCTAATGGTACAATCTCCATTAGACCTGATTTCTATGGACATGGAATTGCCTATTCTGATGGTATGTGTGTTGTGACTAAACTCCTCTGCAACATATTGAAGTGGATTTTATTAGCTCCCTTGCCTTCCAGCAACAACTGAACTGCTTTGCCTTCTGTTTAATTCCTCCTATAAAACTAATTAGCTACTAACAGCTCTTTTTTTTTGCAGTTAGCAACCCGAGAGGCATTAACTTCTTTTCTGTTTCTACTCTCAACTTGGATGCCAACAACACTGGTCTATTCTTCCTCACTGTTAACTACACAAACCCTACAGACCCTAACTCACTCTACACAGTACTGCAGCTGCGCACTAATAGCGTTGCCAATTTCAAAGGTACATTGCTTTGCTGTATGTTATTCAATTTCAGTACTGTTATTCTCTCCTATATGTAGCCCCAGTGTTTGTGGACACCTATAGGGCCAATTATGCCCCCAGGACTGCCCTTCTGCCTGGTGTCATGGATACCATCAGTCCTGATGAACACAAATATTTCTATGTGTTTGTGAGAGACACTGATAACACAAATGTAAGCATCACAGATTCAGTTAATGAATACACTAGCCCTTTGTGTAATTAGGCACAATTTTAGAAGCACTGTGTTCAGTGTTGATGCATCCTGTTTTTAAAACCAACTGGGCATTCATGTGTGGAGGTAGTTATGAGCCGGAGTGCTGTATTGGTTCATATACACCACTAGCAATAGTTAATTTGTGTTCTGTTGCCTCTCTAGAGAATCATAAGTCAACTTGTTCGTGTCTGTCAGGTCAGTACATATGTATTCCATGGACTTGTGGGACTGTATAAAGAGACTTCCTCTTACCTCCTACTGTAGAATGATCCAGGGAACAGTGGTGACAATGCTCCACTCACTCTGGTGAAGGCACGTATTAACTGCAACAGTGCAAAGTACTCCACCAATTACAATGCCATTAGTAAGCTGGGCAAGTTAATTAATATATATCTTATGTAATAGATCTTGCATGATCAGGTGTGTACAACGGCTTACAATTTCTTCAATCCTGGTATTTATAGCATTTGGTTTCTTTTGCAATTCACATGTTTTTATTTCCATTCTTCTCAAAACAAATGCAACAATTTTTATTATAGGGGGAAAGTTTTAATGCTAGTATGCAAAGAGTTCCCAGACCTTTCAAATGCAATCAGTTAAGTTTAACATATCATTATGAATATCTGGTGATCAGTTTAAGCTTAGGGTTACCCCATAATTACGTGAAATCTAAATATTGCAGTTTGTGCACTATAATCTTTCAGTACCCTGTGGCCTGGATTGATGTTAATTGTATTAAGTGCAGCCGTGATATTGTGATGGTGGTTATATGTTACCATGCCAACAGGTGGTGTTGCATTCAATCAGATGGGACGATATTATCCGAATGGAGATTGGTCACTGTTCATGTATGGAGTCTTCACTACCACCATAGGGTTAGCATTTTCAAGTGTGCCTCACAAAAGCTTATGGGAGGGAGGGGGGCGGCTTAAGAAAATTGAATGCAACAAACTTATACAACGTTGCATGTCAGCTGCAACTCAGTGCACTACCAATACAAAAGATTGAGGGCTAAGTGCAGCATGAAGAAACAAACTTAATGCTTCATTTCACTGCTCTACAGTGGTGTGCCTGTATCAGGTGTGTGCGTCTACCCAGCCAATAACAGTGTGGAGGACTCAACTGGTCGATTTGGGAGGAATGGTGGTGTGTTTGACATCTTCAGGACTCTGCTTGTAAATCCCAATACTGGTACACAAACAACATCTGGTTATGTGGAGGTAGGCATTGAATTTGGCAGGCAGTATTGAAATGAAGAGAGACTAAATGCAATAATGACTTTCATATTACATGATACGTAAGGAAATGTTAGATGTACATTTGTAGTAGCATCAAATGATACTGTGGCATAGAGGCTTAAATTGCAAGTGTATTAGAGAGTGCAATTCACCATAAATTCAATTACTGTCATTTGCCTCCCATCTTTAGTGCACACCAAATGGAAATTTAGCAAGACCAGACTACACTTACACTGACACAGTCTTGCCAATAAATCAGATTGGCACTGAGCCACTGGCTGTGTTCAATGGTGTCACAGTTACTAAGATTGTGCTGGACAAGACGTGTGTAGTCACAAACACTGCACAAACCTGTGTCATCCAAGATGTGCTCTTTTTGGGAACAGGTATGCAGTGTGGCAAGGTGTACAAGCACTTATCCCAACATTGATATTCACATATGTTTTCACATGTGATGGAGGATTGATTTATGAAGCTAAAAATAAAAATGATAAATATACAAATTAATAATTGCAATTACCTTATCAAAATAAATGCCAATTACGATGAAGGTGCACGTACAACAAATTGAATGCTTACATACATGTTGCTCTGGACAATAACTTGAGAGGTTAATATTGGGCCACTTTCTGGAGATGTAAAATGAGTTGTAGTTTGTCATTGACCGGTTAGCTAATATAGTTTGTGGTGGTGGGTGCACATGAGGTAGTGCACTTTAGTTTGACTAGAGTTGAAAACACTTGATCAATGGCAAGCGATGTCTTTTCACCCTGCATAGCCATGGGAACTGTACTGAAGGTTGCTATGGGTTACACTAGCGGAACTGCAGTCCCAGTTGTATCAGAAGAGATCAAGGTAGTGAACGTGTTCAGTATATTGAGACTATAGAATTTGTTTGTGTTCACTGTGAGCTTTTCACGTTTGTAGTCCGAAGATGTAATGAGTTTTCAGCGTACATGTACCTACTCACGCAGGTCTTTCATTCATTATTCATGAACACATAGGGGCTTGGAATTTATATTGTTTGTGGCAGGTCTAGCCTGAAATATAAGAGAGAGAGAGGAGAGAGAGAGAGAGAGAGAGAGAGAGAGAGAGAGAGAGAGAGAGAGAGAGAGAGAGAGAGAGAGAGAGAGAGAGAGAGAGAGAGAAGAGAGAGAGAGAGAGATAGAGAGAGAGAGGAGGGAGGGGAAGAAGAGCTAGAGAGTAGATATAACACGTGCTACAGCATTATTAATGTCTTGTGGTCCATAACGGAGTTGACCCCTACAATTAGGGGTTACGCACTTTTATGAATGGTTAAATCAAATTTTTGCACTACCCAGAGTTAATATACGCATGAGTAGCTGGTATATCTCAAAATATTGAGATACATTATCGCTGATATAATGTTACACTAAAAGATATTTGTGTTATGAAATGCAGTACAAGGCATATAGTTAATTCAAGCTTTTACTCTTCGGAGTTAACCCCTTAATTGTAGAGGTAAAACCCTGGACCGCAAGACATTAAGGATAGAGGGAATATTAATTCATCATTAAAGTGCATACAATAACTTGCATTCTTGTTTAAAACCTACACTGTAGTTGGGTGACACTACAAGTGTCAAACAGATGGATGTGCAGCAACAGGTGAGAATGAATGGTGTAATGTAATCTTCGAATCATACAGCAACACCAACATTCAATTTATTAGCAAGCTGCGTTTTTGTGCTTTTCACTCTCTACCATGCCTAAATAGGGAGGAGTGAAGTACCTCTACGTGAACACAGACACCTCCATTTACAGACTACCTGTTCAGAGATGTGGTAGATACCTCAGCTGCAGGTAGGGCCCATACAGCTTAGGGATTGAAGTGCTGGAAAAATATACTGCTAGATCAAACATTGTCTCTCACTGCTACTACCATTTAGCACCTGTGTGGGTTCCAGAGATCCCTACTGTGTGTGGAACACTTCTCTGTCACAGTGTGTAGTGTCTTCTATTGTGCCCACTATCAACAGTGCTTCAGCACCAGTACCCAATGGGTGAGTCTGTATGATGTAACTAACCACATGGAACTAACTGCTCTGATGTTCTTAAATCAGCATATATCAGAACATTCATACAGGAGCTCTTAACAACTGCTCAGGTATGCACATTGATTGTGTGCTACTCTCCCATCCAATCAAGTGCCATTTTGATGTGAAATGATAACTTACATAGTCTGTGTTTCTTGTTCTCAGATTCATCTTAAACCCTACGACGACACGTGGAATAGCATTTGGGGGTGGTGACCTTTGGGTCCTTATCTAACAGCCAGCCAATGGGTGAGTAGGCATAGTATTTGTAGTGAGGTTTTCATCATGCCTGAGTTGAGGTGACCATCTGATCACTGACATTACCATAAAAACGCTCACCATATCGTAGCCACGAAGGTGTATCAAATTGCAGTCATTAGTTGTTTGTCAGAACATACACTGTACTCACATGAGGTAGTGATTGCACTACCCATACCATATCATAAGTTGTAACATCACAAGGTATGCTAAGGTCGACATACTGGGAGTTGCTGGGTCATTGTTGCAGGTTCCCACCATGTAATCATTATTACTCCTATTCTAATTGAGTGCACATTTATTTCATCCAATTCAGTACCAACGTTGGTGATGCAAAACTCTGGAACTGGAGGAGTGGGGAAAGCTACGGCAACCACTACAAATCCAGTTTTGGGTCTATCTGTTGCACTTGGTTTTTTGATCTTCTTGACTCTTGTTGTAATGATTGTAATGACCTGCCTTTTCATACACATGTATCTGAAGACTAAAGCACACAGCAGAGTGTAAGTAGTTTATACATCTGTGTTAGTCCCTTAGTAGAGTACCTTGTGCACACATGATTTGTGTGAGCCTATATATGTGTGTGTATTCATGTATGTGTGTTGTGCGTTTATTGTGTGTGTTTGTGTGTGTGTGTGTTTATGTGTGTGTGTGTTTATGTGTGTGTGTGGTTGGTTATGTGTGTGTTATGTGTGTGTGTGCGTTTATGTATGTGTGTGAGTTTATGTGTGTGTTTCTGTGTGTGTTTATGTGGTGTTTCTGTGTGTGTGTGTTTATGTGTGTGTGTGTGTGTTTATGTGTTGTGTGTGTGTGTTTCTGTGTGTGTGTGTGTTTGGGTTTGTTGTGTGATATCAAATCAGCTTTGCTGTGTACAACCACATTCACAGCCTGATTGGTGTGGGGAGGATGGTGTGAAGAAGTAAGGTACAAAAAGGGGAGGAGAAGAAGTAGTGCATAGAGAAAGGTTTAAACGTAAATTGCAGATATTATATTCTGATCTCTTCCCTGCATGCATGTCATTTACACCACAGTGTGCCACAGGCTGGAGGTACCTTCACTCAACTGACCCCACCATCACCGTTGGAAAATCCTGCTACTCAATCAGAGGACTGTGCTAAAGAGGAAAACATTCTATAGCGGGGAGATTTTAAACATACAATTGCATTCCCCTTGGTGTTATACATGCTTTTTCAGTCAGTAATTTGAATCTATACATGTCATTGAACACCTTCAACAAGCTCATTTAATATTCAACTTACCAGTGAGCTTTATATACTCTCAAGCACACAACCTGATCATGTGATCATGCATCATGCATCATAACTCTTGAAACGTGGTCGGTGTGGCGTTATGTCGCGCCGGGCTACACGGCCAATAATTGGATTCCGTTACGGATACGTTGGAATTGCTACACGGATCCGATATATTACGAGCGTAACGCAAGCGATGGGTAACCGATTTTTTGGAAGCGTGGCAATAATTGCGTATAGCATGCGTGTACGCCTCCGATACGTACCCGTATACGTAAAAGCGACGTATGGTGGTTTCTATACCACGCCCGCGTCCGTACTAGTAGTTATGGTAAACAATGACTACAAATAAACTCAAATATTAATTTTTATGGCAAACAATGCATACAGAATATGTTATAACAGTACATATTGTTGTCTGTGTTATGTACAAAAACAGTTTTCTTTTGTGTCACCAGTACTCGTTCAATCCTAGATGTTGTCTCCTGTTCTGCCAAGACACATTGGTTGTCACACTGGTGTACGACAGAGACTGCACAGTTGACAAGTGTTGATGCTATGCAACGAATCACGTTCGTCAGTGTTAGCAGTGAACAACCCCACTCATTGAGGACGGGCTCAGTACCACTCAGCACAGGCTCCAAATAACGAACCAAACAAAATGTTGCTTGCTCTGTGTGAACGCTGCCAATAACAATCCAGTCTCCAATCCCACCTGTAAAACAATAAGACATATGAGTCATACACATGAGAATACCAAATACATCATACCGAGGTGGAAGCTTGAGAATTGTATTCTATGTAGTCCTGTACATTAATAAGTTGTCCATTTTTTCCCACAGTCGCTCTACCCCATTGCACTGGTGTCAAGTTTGAAATTCCATGTGGCAACAGAACAGTGAACTTTGCATCTATTTCTTCTAATGACATCGTTTTCCCTTCCAATGTAATCGGTACTGAAGCCAATGGAGCTTTTGTTCTAGCTGAACACTGCAAAAAAAATACAAACATATATATAAACAAATGTTCACATGTAAACACACACCTCCTACACACATTAAAAAATTTACTCACATACATGGAACATGTACAAACATGTACATACACACATTGAGTAAACAACAACAATGACAAAAAAGTAGTTAAAATATTATTTTATCTCAAACAAAAACAGACAAAGAACATAACGCATTAATTTTTTACATCATACTCATACCCATATTATTACCTTTCGTAGTGTCCCATGTTTATGAATTCCACTCCCACGTTCTTGGACTTCACCCACCTAAAAAGGCTTGAACTTCTTTGGTGTGGTAAAGGTTGACAAGGTCCTCACCACATCTGCAAGTAAAAAATTAAGCTTTACAACTCAGTCTCAAGGAATATCAGACCTTTCAGATGTATTGTAGCAACTGCCGGAAAAGGTAAATCTAATACTTTCTTGTATAGCAAAAGCAAGTAGCAATATATTGCTAGGGGCCTGTCTGTTGCTATATACATTGCGTGACTGTATAACAGAATTGTAGCTCTCACACCTGAAACACAATACATGTATGTTCCATGCAATATGTTGTCCTCATGCACATTGTGGAACTTACCTTTCTGTGTTGAATGAAGATGCAGGCCAGAACCTCAACATGCTGTCAGGAAGATGCAGTATCAGGTGAATTTTCAGTTTCTTTCTCCACGTCACGCTGTAGCAATCAATAGCCCTTGCAAATCGGTGACACACGTCTCTGTACAATTCAATCTTCTGAGGTTTAAACTCATCGCAATACACCATTTTGAAAACCTATTTTGCATGACAAAATTACAAAATGAAAAACACAATCACATTTCCAAGATTACATACCATTGGCAAGGCAAGCCAGACTTCAATCTCAGCCTCAGAAAGGTAAGGCGAAAAAATGAACACCGCAATTTGTGCTAAGAACTTGAAGTCTCTGCCTGCAAACGAAATGAAACATTATAGGATAATCTGCAAGTTAAACCAGAGAATGAGAATGCATAAATGAAAGTTAGCTAACCTACAAACGATTTATAGTGCCTAGATATGTCAGATGAAATTCCACCAGTTAGACCTGAGGAGGGTAATGCTGCAATACGAGCTACCACTTCCTTCCGCTGTTTTTCAGATAGTTGCTCCATTTTTTCCCACAACAAATATTTGTACGGTCCAAGCCCCAATGTATGGAGTGATTCAATTGGTGTACTCCTGTACAATAGATGGATAGCTGTAATTTGTGAGGCTGTAAACTACTTACTGATGCAAATCAACAGGAAGCTGAAGTAGGTGGTTCTCCTTCTCACTTGTACCATACAGAGTCCTGAGTCGCTTGCGCTCTGCTTGAGTATGTGCTGAACGAATGAGTTGCACTTCCTGTATAGTACTACTCCGTTTCCTCTCTTCGCGCAGATACCAGTTAGACTGTTAGTATGATCAACCTATTTAGTAAATATTATAGGCCTACAACCACATTGAATTATTCCCACCTGAATCAGAACTAGATTCTGAATCCTTTTCTGCCTCGTCGAGATGGCCAATGTCCTCGTCCCCTATAGCTAGTGATAATTCGTCGCTAGCAATTGCTGAAGGACTATGACTCTCGGTTACAGTAGAGGATCCACCCGTATCAACATTTCCAGATTCCCACTCTGCTTCAGTTGAGGCACAAATTTCCATCAGACGAACCTTGTCTTTGTGGAATGTGGTCTCTACATGCCTTTCATATCTGTATTATAGTCAAACTCTTTCAGACAAACATAACATCGAAATTTAGCAGCCATCTTTCTCACGTGCGACTGCGGTTTGCGGTCGATTTTGAAATGCAGCATCTTCCGCGGGCTCCAATTGCAAGGAGCAGTAGACGACGGCAACAAGAAGCAGCACTGCCTCCGCCGACTGTGTTTGAAACATCTAGCCTACCTAGCAACGCTGAATTGCCGCAGTCACCATCTAACAGCGGCAGGGACTCTTCATTGAGCTTTGATTTTGCAAGCACGAGAACCCCTTCATCGAGCCTTGATTCTTCGGTGGGTGCTGCATTTCAGAAATCAGCATTATCCAGGGAGCTGTGTACGATGCAAAGTCTTTGTCACAATTGTCAGAAAATCTTAGAAGTGTTGAAGCCAGGCAAATTGAACTGGAACTTCGATGGATGAACTAAAACAGCTGATTCAGAATTTAACCCAAACTTCATTTTGTATCAAGGGCAGCATTTATGAGGTACATGAGCATGAGACATTAAGTATTATACCTGACTGCATTTATCACTCCTGTTGGCATAAACTTAATAAGTCGCATAAAACAGTGAATATGACATACATGGACTTTGATATCTGGTGTTCATGTGCAGCAACCATTGAAATTGCAAATTGCAAAACTGTTCTGTAGCTCCCTTAAGAGGAACCCTACCAAGGAATCAGTTCGAGTTAGTGAATTTACTTAACCACTTGTGTGCATGTTTTATTTAAATTCCTGATTTTAAAAAGGTGGTAGTAGCCAGGGTTTTGACTGCCCAAATGGTCCGAACTCAAGCATATAAGTTCGATGCTGCAGTTCGATTCGCCAATGCTAGCTTGTCAGATCTTCAAACTGAAGAAGGTGACAATTTATAGTTTTCATGTGCCACTTAATATGTATATAATAATTATGCAAATGTTAAACAGTGTTTAGGAATTCAGCCATACCGTTCTACTTCTAGTCCCTACGTCCCAACAACAGAGCTTGCATCAACCATCATTCGAAGCATCAGTGGTGACCCCAATGATGAAGATGCTTACAAGCGTCACCTGGCCTTATTTGTAAGTGTGTATGTTTTGTTAATTTGTTTTCAATGCCATTTTTTGCAGTGACTTTTTATTCGGCACTGTGATTCATCTAAGCAGGTGTCTTACCCCCATTTTCAATCGTGGGTAGATCAATACTACAGCAACATTGATGAAGAGGACTGGGGAGTTATCATGGAGGATGATGCGTCCTATTCCTATCCTTCACTTGGGCACGGACTAGGACCAGCTGCTACTGCTGCTACTATTGCTACTACCAGTATTGCTGATGCAGGGCCCATTATAACTACTGCACCTTCTTATACCACCGAAGGACTTGGATGAAACAATGGCTGATGATACCCACTTGAATTTTCAGTCCTTCAGTATTTATTCACAAGTGATTTTGTTCATTATTCATTGCCGACGTGTATATGCATTCAGCTGATTTATATTTATTTTTTTAAACATCAACACAAATGGACTAGCTAGAAAGCTGTTCATACACAGGGAAAAAAAGCGTCGAATCATTTAGAAATCATTGCGTGATTGAACAGAAAATCACACGAAAATCAATAGAAGCGTGTGATTTGTGTGATTTTCTGTTCAATCACGCAATGATTTCTAAATGATTCGACGCTTTTTTTCCCTGTGATATGCGAGAAAGGATCAAGTACACACTGCTAGTTCCTGCTTAGTCCCCCAATTTGAAAACAGATGTGGCGATTCATATTTCAGCTTCTGATATAAATACCTTACATGGCAACAGCTTAATATTTAAACTTCTTTTCTCACTTTGATTCGCGCGGACATAATACAGGCTATAGGGTACAGTCCGATACGGTTGCGTATCGCACACGTAACACCTTTTTTCTAAATCGCCTGCGTCACGGAGCCGTGCATTACGTTTGCGTTACGCAAAATTTTTACACGCTACCGTATTCGGTAAGATCATAGCCTCCGTATCGTAACTTCACAACAATCGCCTGCGATACGCCATTTCGACCGCATCCGTGACGCAAGCGATAAATAACGCCTACGTAACGCAGGCGGTACTTATTGGCCGTGTAGACTGGGGACCAGACCACAAATACACTTTTCTAATTAGCCGCCAGGCTATATACTAGTTCACTTTGTGTAGCTGATGATTTCAGCCATGCCTACGTCGCATTTATGGAGATCAATCGCCATGCTGTTTCTGACGACCATCCTACCGCATTCCTCTCAATGCAAAGGAACCTGTGATAACCCGGACAAAGAATTTCTTATCTTGGGAGGAGGAATGTCGGGTATTTCGGCCGGTAATAAACGCTTCACGACAGCGGCTACTCCGATTTCCTTATTCTCGAGGCTCGCTCGGAAGTGGGCGGTCGACTGAAGGCCGTCGACTTCGCAGGAGTTAAGGTGGAGCTGGGCGCTAATTGGATACATGGTGTGAACCTCTAACGGCACAAAGCGAAACCCAATTTGGACTCTCGCCAACTCGTGCGGTTTGCGTATGGTGCGCGGTGACCACGCCTCCATCGCCGCGTACGACTCGAGTGGCGACGACGTGACCCGGGAGCTGCCCTGGGACGAGGCTGGAGTCACGTGGGATAGACTGGTGGAACTGGGAACGAGGATGCGGGAAACTGGAGAAGAGGATATTTCTCTCCGCGAAGCACTGGACCGTGTGCAGTGGAGGCCATCTTCTGCTCCACAACACTTTGTGGAGTGGTTAATTTTTCGAAGTCAGCAGGGCAGCGTGTTGAAGACCAGTCATTCTTTGGCTCACTGGACGATACCACTTATCAAGACTTTGGTACTGACCTGTACTTCATTACTGACCAGCGCGGCTATGTGTATTTAGTGAAGTGCCTCGGCAAGGACTTCTTGGATGACAGACACCTCCGTCTCAACACCAGGGTCACATCTGTGCACCACTCTGACACGTGCGTGTGTGCCATGACCATTACAGCCGGTGTCAGAGAGGGTGCGACCAGGGAGGAGCAGTTCTGTGGTAGGTATGGTATCCTCACATTCAGCATCGGGTGTCCTACATCATGGAAGTGTCCTGTTCCAACCAGACCTTCCCCCGTGGAAGAGAGACGCCATACGGGGCATAAGGTTTGGCCACTTCACGAAAATCTTCATGCTCTTCAACGAGACATCTGGGACACCACTGTGCTCTACATCGGCAGGGCCCTCTTGCCAGCCGAGAGGGGCTACCCACTCTTCCAGCCGCTCGGACACCTATTTGACCGTAAGCCACACCTCCTCATGGCCATACTCTCAGGGGGAGGATGCTCTGAGGGTTGGTTCTCAAGACGCCAGCACGACCAAGAGGCAGCTGTTGGCTGCCTTGCGATCGTGTACCCTAGCTATAGAGCTGAGCTGTTAGACCTCCTCATCCCAGACTGGGCAGAAGACCCCTTGTACCAGGGATCCTACAGCTTTCCAGGAGTCCCGCAGGGGTGCCTCACATAGCACACTAGCTGCACCTGTGGGGAACCTCTTCTTCAGTGGTGAAGCTACTAGTGAAAACTTTTTACGGTTACGTGCACGGCGCGTACATAGCCGGTGTGCACACGGCTTATGCAGTGATGTCTTGTTCTCGCAGTGCGGGTCCTTCAGCCATACTGGTACAAGATGACCTCTTGCCCTGTGACCAGAAGGGACAACCTGATGAAAGTTGGTCGATGGACAGATATACACTGATGTATTAACATTGATCATGCGTGGCTTCTGGGCGTAGGTTCAGCCATATATATTTTCTCTGTTTATTACCTAATGGTTTGCCTCTCCATGTGCCGTCGGGCTAAGATTATCCTGGTAATGTCTGAAATGTGTTCTTTTCTTCACACGTATAACGTTTTTTTAGTGGCTTTGCGATGGATGCAAAGTTCTTCACGAATTTTCTATAGTAGTTTGCGAGTCCTAGCACTTCTCGTTTGGACTGGGGGGTGGGTCATTTTGCAATTGCATCCGTTTTGCTAGGGTCGGTGGTAATTCCCTCAGGCGACACAATATGCCCAAAAAAAAGCAGCACATTTCTGGCAGAGGTGGCACTTTCCTGCAAGACCGAAAGTTACCATGTAGTCTGACAAGTAGATACGGGCACTATTCTCCAAAAGCACCTACAAGCTATTGACCAGCTGAAGTCAATCCGCCCTCCTAGGGTATAGCAGTAACTAGAGATTTCAATTAATCAATCTTATTATTCTGCCATATTATTCATTTGACCGATTCAATCCCTTGCTATGATGTGTGCATGCGTGTTGTGATTAGGTACTTCGGGGGTTGAAATTCGAATCGAATTTATCGATATAACTGTGGGTGATTATTTATTATCGATTATCGCCTTGCGGGTCTTGATATAGAATATTTATCAGATAATTGGTACCAAGGACTAGTTCGTGTCATAAAACGGTTCGCTTTGTGCCGTTTGTCCTCAAAAGTCACCTTTGTCTTATTTATTAATAGTACTTTAGTTAGCTAGTGAAATTGAAAGAATGCCTTCACCTGATCGACGGATCATATGGAGAAATGGCCCATACATAGGCGGTCATCTTGCTTTTTGTTTTCAAATTGAATTTCAAACACGTTTATAATTTACGATAAATCAGACTGATTGTGATTCTGTGCTTTATAAGATTATACCATTAACCATTCGTAAACTACAATCAAGACAAAATTTAATTTCTGCCGCGCATAATTTATTCATAAACGAAGTAGTCATTACGTAATACCTTGCGTCATCTTAGAAAGCTATAATTATTAAAATTATGTCGGCTAGCTAGTGGGGGTTAACTTCAATGTCTGTAACGTAACTATCAATACAATTTGAATTACAATTATAATTGAACCGATGCATTAATGCGTCACTTGCACTGGAGATGTGGAGCGCATCAATTAGGCACAATGATGCATGCAGGGATCGAACTACGTATGCCCTTCATGCTTTCATCTTCT